>CAUYQG010030494.1:0-16286 GCA_963574415.1 Tarsius wallacei | reverse complement strand
ATTGAGGGAAACTGCCAGGGGAGGGAGGGGCACACCTCATCAACAAGGGTAACTGCATATTGAACATTTGTATACCTAACCCTGAATTGTACTCCACATTTGGAAAATAAAATTTTTAAAAAAAGAAGTGATTAGGCCATGAGGAATCTGCCCTCATAAATAGATTACTGACATTATTGTTGGAGTGTGTTTCTTTCTTTCTTTTGATTTATTGTAGAGATGAGGTCTCACCAAGTTGCCCAGGCGGGTCTCGAACCTGCGGGCTCAGGCAATTCACTCACCTCGGCCTCCCAAAGTGCAGGATTACAGACTGAGCCACCGAGCCCAGCCTGTATTTCTTATAAAAGGCAAATTCACCCCCCTTTGCCCTTTTGTCATGGGATAACACAGCAAAAAGGCGCTTGCTATCTGCTGGTCCTTCAATCCTGGACTTTCCAGCCTCAAGAACTGTGAGTCAATTAAATTCTGTTCATTACAAATTACCCAGTCTATCATATTCTATTATAGCAGCACAAAACTGACTAAGAAAATCATTTTCAGAAAATTGTTTTGTTTGTTTGTTTGTTTGTTTCATATCTTGCAATTCATTGGAAACTCCATTCTCAGGGTTTGTTGTTATTTGATATGACTCAGTTTTTGGTCAGTGCCAATAGTCTTTTCCATGAAACCTTTGTCCAAAACATCAGCAGAGTTGTTTAACCTCAAAACTACTTGAAGCAGTCATACCAGTTGGGGTAAATAAGAGCCTGGACAAAAAAAAAAAACGCAAAAGAAAAAGCTAGGGCATGAAATATATGAGCTGTGAAAGCTGGAAGTTGAGAAGGTCTTGGGTATGCTTAGAGCTGAATTCATGGCTAACATTGTACATGTTCAGAAAAACTTGAAAAGGTCTTAAGCTGATTTTCAGATATTGCAAATGCAAGAAACGTGAAGACAAATACAGAGGTGTACACACTGTCCAACCGAGCATTGAAGGCATGTCTTAAAACACACACAGAATTTCATTCCAAGGCTGAGTGTCTTATTGGTTCAAAGAATTTAAAGAATTCTCAGTCCAATCATTAGCAAACTACAGAATTAGCTCAAGAAAATCACAAAATAAAGACATAGCAACACAACAACAATAAACTTTGGAAGAGAGGAAAAATGTGTTTTTTAAAGTTGCCAAATTATATTATTTTAAGTGTCCAGCATTCAACAAAAATTATTAGACATGTAAAGAATCAAAAAATTATGACCTATACATTGAAAAAGAAGCATCAATAGAAATTGCCCCTTGAGAATTTACAGGTGACTGACTTACTAAACAAAGACATTTAAATCAGTTATTTTAAATATGTTTGGGGAAAATAACATCTAAAAATATTTTTTTAAGTACGAGAACAATATAAGAGTAAAATATAGAATACTAATAAAGAGATGGATATTATTTTTTAAAATAACCAAATAGAAATTCTGGGGTAGAAATCATAATAAATTCACTAGAAGAGAACAGACAATTTGAGCCAATAAAAAGATGAATTGGCAGGCTTAAATTGAGGTTGTCTAGTCTTTATAACAGAAGGAAATAAGAATGAAAAAAATTAACAGATCCTCAGAGATCTTTGAAACATCATCAAGTATATAAAACATGCCTAATAAGAAACCCAGAAGAACAAAAAAGAAAGAAGCAGAAAGAATATTTGAGAAAATATTTGTCAAAAACTTTCCAAATTCAATGAAGGATATGAATCTATATATCCAAGAAGCTCAATAAACTCCAAATAGAATAAATTTAAAGAGATCCACTCCTAAAAATATTATCAAACTGTCAAGAGCTAAAGACAAAAGACAATTTTGAAAGTAGTAAGAGAGCAGGAATTTATTACATACAAGTTATCCTTGATAATATTAACACCTGATTTATCTTCTGATGATGAAGGCCAGAAGGCAATGAGATGACATATCTGAAGTGATGAAATAAAAGTATTGTTTACCAAAAATCTCTAACCAGCAAAGCTGTCTTCCAAAAATAAAAGAAAAATTAAGATATTGTCAGGTAAACAAAACTGAGAAAATTAATCCTAAGCAGACCTGCCTGACAAAGAATACTACGGAGGTTTCTTCAAATGGAAATGAAAGGACACTAGACAATAACTTGAATCTACATGAAGAGATAAATAGCACTGGTAAAGGTAACTAGATAAGTAAATATAAATGATAAGAAAAAATAGTTTTTATCTCTAAAAATTTTTTTATCCTATCTGATTTAACAACAAATTACAAAGAACAAAAATCATAAACCTGTATAAAGAATAAAATGTAATTTTTATGACAATAATAACACAAAAGATGAAGAAGGTAGCAGTGCTAAATAGAACAAAGTTTTTGTATATTGTAGAAATGAAACTAGGAATAATCAGAATGTGATTTTTATAAGATAAGATGCTAACTGTACCCCCTGGGCAACCACTAATGAAAAAACTCAAAAGATAAAGTTTAAAAAGTAATTATGAATTTAAATATATGATCCAGCTATATGCTAGCTACAAAAGACACAGTTTACATTCAAATGTACCAATAGATTGAAAGAAAGAAGATGGGAAAACTATATCATGGAAATAACAATCATCAAATGTTGGAGTGTCTATCATACAAAAATATTATCATAAATAAAGATGGGAAGTTTGTAATGATAAAAGGACCAACCTATCAGGATGAGTATAAATATGTATGCATCTAACAACAGAGTTCCAAAATATATGAAGCAAAAACTGACAGAATAGAAGGAAGAAATAGTTCAACAATAATAATAGACCACAATACTCTACTTTTGCTAATTAATAGAACAGCTACACAGTAGAGCAACAAGAGCATAGAAGACTTGAACACATTATAACCAGCTAGACCCAATAAATGTATATAGAACACTGCATCAAACAATAAAATATATCTTTTTCCCAACCGCACCTAGAATATTTAGTGGAGGATAGACCATATGTTAGGTCTCAAAACAAATCTTAAAAGGTGTAAAAATATTAAAACCATGTAAAATGTCTTCTCTGACAACAATGGAATAAAATTCGATATCAATAATAAAAGGATAATTGAGAAATTCACAAATATGTGGAAATTAAACAACACATTTCAAAATGACTAATGGGTCAAAGAAAAAGAACATGAAAAATTACAAAAAGCTTTGAGATGGATTAAAACAAAAACACAACATTCAATAATTTATAGTATGAGGGAAAAAATCAAAGCTTTGGGGAAATGTTATAACTATAAATGTCTGTATAAAAAAAGAGAAGAAAGATCTCATATCACTAACCTAAGCTTCCATCTTAAGACACTGGGAAAAAGAAAAGCAGATAAACCCCAAAGGAGGAAGAAAGAAGCAAAAAGTAAAGATTAGAATGGAAATAAATGAAATTTTAAAATAGAAAAAGAATAAGCCACTACAAAGAAATCCAAAAAAATTTTTTTTAATCTTAAAATTCATATGGAACCAAATAAAAACCCAAATAGCAAAAGCATTTCTAAGCAAAAGCATTTCTAAGCAAAAAGAACAAATGTGAACGCCTCACAATGCCTGATTTCAAATTATACTATAAGGATATAGCAACTAAAACACCATGGTACTCACACAAGAATAGACAGATAGATCAACGGAATACAATAGAGCACCCAGAAATAAAACCACATACCTACAACTGATCTTTGAGAAAGGTCAGCAAAACAGCAACAAAGGCAACAAAAACACACACTGAGGGAAGGATACTCTATTCAATAAACGGTGCTGGGAAAATAGACTGGTCATATTCAGAAGAATAAAACTGGGCTGCTATTACTCACCATGTGCAAAAATTAACTCAAGATAAATTAAAAACTTAGATATAAGACCTGAGACTATACAAACCCTAGAAGTAAAGGTAGGAAACACTTTTGGACTTTGATCTATGCCTTTATTATGAATATCCCAAAAAACAATTGTAACAAAAGTAAAAATAGACAAATAAGACTTAATTAAATGAAAAATCTTCCACACAGCAAAATAAATGATCAACAGAGTGAGCAGAAAACCTACTGAATGGGAGAAAATATTTGCAAATTATACCACAGACAAAGGGCTGATATCCAGAATCTACAAGGAACTGAAACAACTCAACATGAAAAAAAAAAAAAAATAACATAAAAAAGTGGGCAAAGGACAGGAATATGCATTTCTCAAAAGAAGATACACAGGTGGCCAACAAACATGAAAAAATGCTAAATGTCATTAATTATCAGAGAAATGCAAATTAAAGCCATGAGATATCACCTCACACCAGTCAAAATGGCTATTATTAGAAAGTCAAAGAGCAACAAATGTTTGCACAATTGCAGAGAAAAGGAAATACTCATTCACTTTTAGTGGGATTATAAACTAGTTCAAACTCTATGGAAAACAGTATGAAGATATCTCAAATAAATGAAAATTTAATTGCTACTTGACCCAGTAATCCCAGTACTAAGGATATACCCAAAGGAAATAAGCCAATATTTTAAAAAGATACCTGCACTCATATGGTCATTGCAACACTAGTCACAGTAGCAAAATCAGGGAACCAAGCTAAGTGCTCATAAACTGGATTTTAAAAATGTGATACACCATGGAATACCATGCAGCCATAAAAAATGTATGAAATCATGTCCTTTACAGCAACATGGATGGAGCTAGAGATAATCATTCTGAGTGAACTGACCGAGAAACAGAAAACTAACCACCACATGTTATCATTTATATGTGGAAGCGAAATGACCACATGAGAGAAATAATGGACTCTGGGACACCAGTATGGAGGGGAGGAGAAGAAAGGGGTTTGGGGTTCAGAAATTACCTATTGGGTACAATGTTCACTCTCTGGAAAATGGGTCACCTGAGACCCAGTCCCTACCAGTATATAACATATTCCTGAATCTAAGATAAAAATGGGGGAGGGGTTTGAAAGATTGGCAAAACTAATGAACCTTTAGTTGGACCAATAAAGAAAAGAGGAAACTCAAATAACTAAAATCAGAAATGATAGAGGGACATTACAACCAATTTTATACAAATAAAAAGTATTATAGCAGAATACTATAAATAATTGTACTCCACCAAACTGGACAGTGTAGATGAAATAGATGCATTTCTAGAATCACACAATCTACCATGACTGAATTATGAAGAAATGAAAAATCTGAACAAACCTATTACTTGCAAGGAGATTATATAACAAGGAAAGAATACTACAAACCAATGTGCCTTAGGAATAGACTCAAAATTCTCAATAAAATACTAGCAAGCCAAATTCAGAAATACATATAAAAATTGTACATCATGACAATTACCTGAGGTTTATCCCAGAAATACAATGTTGATTTAACATCCAAGAATCAATCAATGCAATGCCAATAAAAGAAATCTACAAAAAAACACTGATAACATCATATTTCATTAATCAAGTATCATTAAAAACTGATAGTTTCCCACTAAGATCAGGAATGAACAGTGTATCTGCTTTTGCCACTTCTATCTAACATTGCACTGGAGTTTGTATGTAGGGCAATTGGACAAAGAAAAAATATACACAGCATCTAGACTGGAAAAGAAGTAAAACTCTATTTGCAAATGACCTGACTTTATATATACACAAAATCCCAAGGAAAGTACACACACACACACACATACACACACACATACACACACAAATCCTATAAGACCTGATAATGGTTGCAAGATTTTTTTTTAAATCAACATACAAATGCGAATTGCATTTCGATTCACTAGCAATGAACAATCTAAATGAAATATTAAGATAAGTTACATTTATAATAAAATAAAACAGAACAAAATATGTAGCAATAAATTTAATAAAAGAAGTATAAAACGTGAACTCTTAACAATACAAAATATCTTCCTGGGGAAGGGGGGTACACCTCATCAACAAGGGTACCTGCATAATGAACATTTGTATACCTAACCCTGAATTGTACCCCACATCTTTAAAACAAAAAAATTAAAAGTTAAAAATAAACAAAATAAATAAAAAATATTATTGAAAGAAATTGAAGATCTAAATAAATATAAAGATATTCTATGTTCAATATAAAGACAATATTGTCAAGATGGCAAAACTCCCCAAGTTGATATACAGATTCAACAGAATCCCCATTAAAATCTTAGCTGGCATCTCTGCAGAAATTTACAAGCCAACTCTAAAATTCGTATAGAAATTCAAGAGATGTAGAGTATCCAAAACAATCTTGGGAAAAAAAAAACAGAATTGGAAGTCTAACACTTTCTGATTTTAAAACTTACTACAAGCTCCAGTAATCAAGACAGTGCAACACTGATAAAAGGATAGAAATAAAGATACATAGAATATGACAGAAAATACATAAATAAACCTTTACTTTTATGTTCATTTGATTTTTCATAAGGGTGTCAAGACACTTTAATGAGGAAAAGAATAGCCTTTTCAACAAATGGTAAGGAATGACTGAATTTCCACATACAAGAAAAATAAGCAGGACCCCCTACTCACCACACACAAAAATTAACTCAAAATGAAGCAAATACTTAAATGCAAGGGTCAAAATCATAAAAATCTTAGAAGAAACCACAGACATAAATCAGTGTGAACTTAGATTAGGTAAGGATTTCCTAACTGTAACATCAAAAGCACAATAAAGAAAAATAGACAAATTAGAGTTCATTAAACCTAAAAATGTTTGTGCATCAAAGGAAGTTATCAGGAAAATCAAAAGACAACCTACAGAAAATATTTCCAAATGATGTATCCAATAAAAGACAAATATCGAGAATATACAAAGAACTCTTTCAACTCAATAATGAAAGACAAATAACCCAAGTCAACAATGGGAAAATGATTTGAACAAACATATATCCTAAGAAGACATACGGTGCCACTAAGATGATGAAAAAATGTTCAACACCTTAAGTCATTAGTGAAATGTAAATCAAACCCACAATGAGGTACCACTTTACACCCATCTAGATGGCATAGTCAAGAAGATGAATAACAAGTGCATGTGAGGATGTGGTAAAATTGGAATTATCATCATTCACTCATGATGTGACTTTAAAATGGTGCTGTTCCTTCAAAAACAGTGACAGATAATCAAAAATTAAACATAGAGTTACTGTAGAACCCAGCGTATTTAATCCTACATATGTACCAAAGAGAATTGAAAACACATGTCCATGCAAAGATTGTACATTAATGTTCATAGAAGCATAATAGCCAGAAAGTGGAAACAATCCAAATGTTCATCAACTGATGAATGGATAAACAAACAAAAAAGTGACATACCCATGTAATAGAGTATTTGGCCATAAAAAGGAATGGATTTCTGATACATGCACCAAGGGACCTTGAAAACATGCTAAGTGAAAGAAGCCAGACATAACAAGCCACTTATTGTATGATTCCATTTGTATAAAATAATCCAGAATAGACAAATCTATAGAGACATAAAGTTGGTTCATGTTGCTGAGAGTTGGAGGAGGGAGAAGAATAGTGATTGCCAACGTATACAGAGTTTCTTTTAGAGTTGATGAAAATGTCTGAAATTAGGTAATAGTGATGATTGCACAACTCTTTGAATATGCTAAAAACCACTGAATTGTACACTTTCAAAAAGTAAATTTTATCATATGTTGACTTATATCTCAATTTTTAAGTTATTTTCTTTTTTCCTGATGATATTAAATTTCTAGTTTTATGATGTAATGAGGTTTCTTTTCATCTGTATTTGTCAGAAGAACAGTTTTTACCCACCACTCATGTTACTTCCATTTAGAGATAACTCCTTTAGTGTGACTCTTAAATTCCTTGGCCACTTATTCATTCTGCCCTAAAGGAGGTGAAATGACAATCCAAGTTCAGAATCCATCTTTTTCTTGAGAGCCATCTGCCCCAGTTAGCATACTTACACTACTTCCCAAGCACTCTCTCTTCCTTCCCTACCCTAACATGGTATATTTCTATACTGTTATGGTTTATAACCTTGTCTCAGAGTGTTTCACTTACTCAGCTCTAATGTCTGTAATACTCAGTCAAGAGGACCCTTTCTGGTGTCTTCTCAAAATTGTTAATCCCCCTTATAGATGGTGGTTCAGAGTTACACACACCTTCTTAAACAGCGTTTGTGTGGGGTTTTGTTTGTTTATTGTTTTTCTGTCAGTCCTGGAGTCTACACTCTGTTTTCTGTTGCTTTGGGTGAATTTTGGAAGCAGAACAATTGTCTTAACTCCACTTAAATTGAAGTTTCTCATTAATGGTTTAACTAATCTTCTTGGTATTGCCTCAAGTCCTCCAATGCAGCCTTCACATTACTGCTAAAGTGAATTACCAACACATCTGATCATTTCCTTCTCCTGCCCAAAATCCCTCAAGGGACTACAAGGTATGATTTAAATTACTTTGCATGGCATGGGAAGTTCTTCAATATGTGGTCTCTGTCTACATCATTCCTCTTCTCTTTTAGCCCTAATCCCTTCCAGTTTATATTCCAGCCAGACTAATAGACATAAAGTTGTAGAACTGTAAATATTATCTTAACTCCCCTGTCTTTGCTCATGGTTTTCTCTGCAGAATATCATTATCTCTTTGTGCCCACCTAGAAAACAACAATTTTATCTACAAATCCATTTTAAATAAGATGTTCTGTCTAATGCAAAAGAAGTTCATCATTCCCTCTCCTTTAGAGTCTTAACCTGGTACCTGAAGTGATCACACTCCATGGTATTGATTTGCTTATGGGAAATTCTCATTCCTTCAAAATTATGTATCATTTATTTATTACACAGTCTTTAAATTCATTCATACTTTCAACAACAACTCTGTTCCAGATATGAAAACTAAAAAGACTCAAAAATTCCTCTAAGGAAAACAAAGCCAGTATTGTTATTTACTTTCCTATGATTTTGTGCTATGTGTCTTGAAGTCTACACTAAGCACTATGGAAGTATGAAAGTTGTCAAAATCAAAGTGGAGTCCCTTGTGTTAAAATGAATGAATGAATGAATGATTAAGTAATAAATAAATAAAATACTTGACAAGCAGAACCAGGGAAGGCCATGAAGGAAGGGTCCTCATAAATAAGTGACTGATAACAAGAACCATTACAAATAAAACTGCAAAACCACAACTTGCTCAAAGTTCATCACTACATAACGCAGGAAAAAAAGCACACTTCTGAGAGGATATCTGCCAGCATTTGTCTGTCCAAACTCAGACTAGTGCTGCGTTTATTATTGATCCTTGATACCAAGGATAATTATCTCAAAACAATTATGTAATCCTCATTTTTTTCTTTCAAACCCTTTATTTTCCTTTACCTCTATGAATAAACACACAGCTTATTATGGCACACTTATCCCTGTTTCAATGCCCTAATCTCGAATAAATATCATTTTCTTTTAGAAAGCCTCTCTCCATTTTTTATTTAGGTTGACAGAGGCAAGAACCATGTCATATACATTATTTTCAAATTTTCAGTGCTTAACAGAGAATTTTGTGTGTTGCAGGCATTTGATAGTGCCATAGTTCACAAACTGTTGTGTGTCTTTTGTCTCCAACTTTGCTCTTATCTACACCCACAAAATGTTTCACAGGAAACTCAGAATAATGTTTCTAAAAAACGAGAATATACAAAGCATTCCCTCCGTTAAAACATTTAATGACTATCCCTTCCCTGTAGGACAAAGTCTGTCTTCCCCATATACTATAATTTCAGCAATGAAAGAGTCTTCAACTTCTTGTAAACCTAGTGGTCAGTATAGAGCCTGAAACACAAATACTTGGTAAAATATGTATTGGTTATATTTGTTTCAGTATTAGCTGAAATTACTGGGTGAATCCTAGGGTTTGACTATACAGTTTATTCAAAAACATTTTAATTTCTCTGGAATTGGAGCAATTAGGACATTATTATATTTTATCAAGCTTATCCTTTTAGATGTTTCAAATATTCTGGCACACCATTCTCATTTGTTCTCATGGAAAGAAACCTTGTCTTATTTACAGTGTATAGAATCCAGCACTGTAACATGTTCAAATATATAGTAACTGCTTATCATGGTGTTACACTTGGGTTAATTGCCTAATTTTTAAAAGATAATAGCAAAAATGTAGAATATCTAATGCTATATTTCTTTGTTCAAATACCTTCTCAGTTCTTCAGTTCCTAAGACTCTGATAAATATATTTCACAAACAACGAAGGACATACTTTTTTTTCTCTAAAGAGCTTAGAAGCAACTGTCATTCTTCTTTATCAAAGGAGGCTACTGAGACAGAGAGAATGAGTGATATAACCAAGGTCACAAATATAATCATGAGGTGTAGATGATGGTGGCATAAACAGAATCAGATAACAATTCACAGAACACAGTGAGGAAGGCCAGGAATACTAAGCAGGGAATATTGATGGGAGTATTAGACAGATAATTCTACAAGCTAACACGTCTCATCCTAAACAATAAAATCCCTGACCACATAAGGCAGAGACCAAACCAAGAATAAGGGAAGCAAAATCTGAAACCACATGTAAAATAACTCTCCTCTTACTGAGAAATTAAAATAAGAAAAATCCTCCTATAGATGAAAATCGAAGATCATTCTCCCAACAGTCTTTCCCAATAGACAATGCTCATCAGAATTTGGCACCTCTATTTTCTCAAGGCAATTAATATCACATAGGTTTAAAGTAGTCCATTTAGCCCTATCTGGTACCCAGAATCTTCCTCATTATTGCTTCTGAATGCTGACTTATTTTTCCCACTGAAGCTATGGTTTGATAGTCACTCTCATCGTTCATTAAAAGAAAATTGTAGAGACTTAATGATTTTTAAAAGGACATGATCTCACACTTTTTGGCATTTGCATTTCTTTCTTCTATTCTGCTGCAGTCATGCTCATACAGGGCACATTCCCTGCAATAGATTTAGGTTTCCAAGTCTGCTCATCCTCCGCTACTCAAGCACTTAATCAGCTACATCATCCTGGTGATTGAAGTCACAGCTTTGACAGCCCTGGCCTGGAGGTGAGCTGCTCCTTCCCAGTCAAATCTATTGATAGGAGGTTTGTGCTGAATTTATGAGAAAGGCAGAGCAGTGCTAAAGATCACAGAGTATTTAGAAGCAATTTTCTTGGGCCTGGATATCAAGAAAATTATCCTTTAAATTATATCTTTTGAACCACAGAGAACCAATATAAAGAAGCAAGCTTTGCAGAGTACAAACAAACAAAAAAGGCAAGGAATGTTTCTGCTTCAGTCCTACTAATTCTTTCTGAAGGACAATGTGTGGGAAGAAACTGATGGGTCCTCTCTTTCCTTCTAGCCTCTACCTGTTAGCAATGTCAATGGTCAATCAGCAAGCCACTGTAAATATGTGTATCTGTGAGTGGTCCTTGATAGTTGAGCTGTCAGGAAGAGAGAATACCATATATTTCATATTGTGACTAACACAAAAGTTCTAGCACAACACTCTTGTGACTGTAATCTATTTCGTCATGTGTTCATTTTATGACTTGAACTAAGTGAATCTTCATTTTAAGGACTCTTACCATTATCCCCTCTTACCTCAAGAAAGCAATCCTGTACAATCTGCTTTCGAAAGTATTTCTCCATTTCTTAACTGGCTCTTTTCATTTTATTAGGTCTACATAAATCAACCAGCACAGCACTTGATTTTAATTGTTGAGTCACCTGGGCATCCTAACAAGTTTTAAAATTCCCTGGTAGTGGGCCAACTAGAAGCAGCTGGTATGTGCCTCTCTCATGAAGAGGAACAAAAATAGAGAGTGAATCTCTACACTCAAAGCAGAATAAGGAGGAACACATTCCTGGGACTTAGCATAGAAGTGGCATGTCCCACAAGAGGCAGACAAATGAAACAAGACAGCCAGGCCATATGACCAGACAGTCAACCCAGTGTAGAAACACAGAGTGCCCCATCATGGTGAAGGGGCGAGTGAGTGAGTGAGTGAGTGAGTGAATGAAAAATCCCCAGGAGCTCACATCACTGCATGGACTCATGTGATCTGAGTCAAGGGAGAGCCTCTGTGAACTCCCCAGGGTCTCAGGCCAGCATAGAGTCCTGAGTGGCAACTAGTCAGAGGCAGTGCCCAAGCCCACATGGATCCCCTTAGGTCACTGACCCTCCCACCACTGTGCAGTTTGGCACCAGCCACCACCACTCACCAAGAAGGAAAACTCAGTGTTCCTCTGTAAAGGGCAGATGCTTTGCAGCTGCTGTAGTCTCCGCCACTGTTGCCCTTAGACCAGGGAGGGAGCAGCCCAACAGAGTAATAGCATGCATTCCCAGCACAAATTCTGCTGGTGAAATAAACAGCAATGAGGAATAAAAGTGTCTATCATCCTCTCTCATCTCATCTTCTTCCCCCAGGCATGGTTCACCTGCTACTGGCCCACTGGAGTATGCAGGGACTCCCACACTGGTCTGAATGCTACAGCAGAGCTCTGTAGTCCCACCCCCTCAGCAAGGTCCGCTGCCAGCATCACTGAGCAGAACCTCTGGTGTCTGAGTGCACCTTCCTAACACAGACTCTGCAACTGAAATAAGTGCAAGCAGTGAGTGGTCAGGGGATCCACAATTTATCCCTTATAGGCTGCTTGACCCTAGACACAGACTGCCTGCTGCAGCCCTTGGAGTATGCAGGGTCCCCATAACCATCTGAATAAGATGCAGAGTCTCACCACCCTCAGGCAAGCTGACCACCAGAGCCGCTAAGCAGGTCCCCTGTAGCATCAGTCCGCTTCTCCTATAAGGCAGATCCCATAGCCAAAATCACTGGGAGCAGCATTCTGTTGGCTTTCCTGTACCCTCTCCCATCTCAACTGCTTCTCCTTGAGGGAGACCACCTGCTTAAGCCCAGAGGAGTAATGGGGACACCACATCTGCTTAATCACTGTGACTTGAGGCCTGGTAGTCTTTGGAAAGTCCAACCGAGGGGCAGCCTGTTACCAGACCTCACTTTTAAGTACCATCTACAGGTCTACAGCCCGATCTACAATATCTCACCAAAAAGTACCTCTACAACTAGTAGCCCCCAATACAGCCACAGCACAAATCTAACCGCAACCAGAGAACCCATCCAGAACATTAGCCTTTTGAAAGTACTCAGGACAAAACCCAATTGACCATACATAACATACACCACAGCCATACATAAAGGATAAAAAAGTAGAAAAAAAATTTTAAAAACTTCATCCCAATAATAGAAAACTAATTTGAGACACACACACACACACACACACACAGAGAGAGAGAGAGAGAGAGAAGAAACAGTACCCTCAGATGGGAAGAAATCAGTGTGAGAACTCTGGCAACACAAGAAACACACATGGTTGTACCAGCTACCAAGAATGGATCATATACAGAGCAAATTGTCTATATGACAGATGTAGCGTTCAGAATACGGATGGGAAAGAAACTCAGTGAGATTCAGGAGAAAGTGAACTCCATAAAAATAGCACAATAATTGAAAGCTGATGTGGCCATTCTAAGAAAGAACTACACTGGAACCCTGGAAATGAATAACTTATTACAGAAATTTCAAAATACAGCTACAAGCCTTTACAAGAGACTTGACCAAGCAGAGGAAAAACTTTCAGGACTTGGAATCAACCCCTAGAAGCCAACCAGTCAGATAAAAATAAAATATTTTTAAATGAACCAAGCCTTCAAGAACTATGGGATTATGTAAAGAGACAAAATCTACATCTGATCAGCATTCCTGAGAGAGGAGAAAATGAAAGCATTCTGGAGAAAGTAGTGGCAGACATAATCCATGAAAACTTTCCTCATCTTGCTAGAGAGATAGGCATGCAGACACAAGAGATCCAGAGAACTCCTGTAAGATACTATATATGATAACCATCCCTAAGGCACATTGTCATTAGATTATCCAAGGAAAGCATGAAAGAAAAAAATCTTACAGGAGGCTAGAGAGAAGGAGCAGAACACTTACCAAGAGACACCTCTTAAAGTAATAGCAGACCTCTCAGCAGAAACTTTATAAACCAGAAAAGATTGGGGGTCATTTATAATATTCTTAAAGAAAAAAAAATGCAAGTCAAAAATTTCTTAACCTGCCAAATTAGGCTTCACAAATAGGTAAAATAAAGTCCCTCCTAGACAAGAAGTGCTAAAGAAATCTGTCCCCTATAGACTAACCCTATAAGAGATGCTTAAGAGAGTTCTCAACAAGAAAACAAAAGAACAACACCACCCAACAAAAAAGCCCAAGTAAGCACACAGCTTACAGACCATATAAATCACCCACAAAACTGAGACTACTAAGCAACCCCTTAACAACACTATGACAAGAGCAAACCCTCAAATATCTGTAGTAACCCTGAATGTTAATGGCCTTAATGTCCCACTTAAAAGATAAAGTGGCATTTAGACCATTCACATTTAGGCTGATTATTGAAATGCAATTTTTTATTCCTGTCATGCATTTTTTATAAAGTTTTCTTCTGTTTGCTTGCTTTCTTTTTGGCTTTGGGGTTGATGTATGTGTGTGTTTTCAAGTTTGTGGTCGTGCTTCATTCTCTCTTGATTCTGTGCTCTGCTGTTCTCCTGGGAAGTGTGTGAGAGGGAGAGGCTTTCCCTTTTTTTTTTTTTTTCTTCTGTGTTTAATACATTTTTAAGTGTCTCCTGTAGAGCTGGTCTGGAAAATGCATGATCTCTTAGGGATTGGATGTCAGGGAAGGATTTTATTCTCCATCACTGATGAAGTTGAGCTTGACTGGGTAGGAAATTCTTGGTTGAAATTGCTTATCTTTGAGGATTTTGAATATTGGACTCCAGTCTTTTCTTGCTTGTAGTGTTTCTGCCAATAGGTCTACTGCTATTCTGATTGGTTTTCTCTGGTAGGTAGTCATACATTTCTCTTTTACTGCCTTTAGGATTTTTTCATTTGAACCTACTTTGTGTAGGTGAATTACTATGTATCTAGGGGTTAGTCTTCTCACATGATGTCTTGTGGCGGTTCTCTGTATCTCTTGTGTTTGGCTGGTCACATCTCTGGAGAGAGGAGGAAAATTTGGGGGGATTATCTCTTGGAATACTTGCTTCATGTTGTTCATTTCCCTTTCTTCTTCTGGAATACCAATCAGGCATAGGTTTGGCCTCTTGATATAATCACACATCTCTTGTAGGCTTCGTTCTTTCTTGCCAAGTTTTCTTTCTATGTTTTTTACAGATTAGGTTAATTCCATGTTCTGGTCTTCAAGTACTGAGATTCTTTCTTTGGCTAGATTAATTCTGCTTTCCATGCTTGCCATCTTGTTGTTTATTTCCTGAAATTTTTTATGGCCAAAATCTCTGTTACAAGTTTTTTCAGTGTTGCATCTTGCCTTTCTTGAGTCTTATTCACTCTTTCCATCCATTCCCTAATCCCTGTCATATTCTGGTGCCAGTCGTTGGTGACTTCCATTGTTTGGATTCCAAGGTCTGATTTTTCAGGAGTTTTCTCTTTGTTTTCTCTTTGAGGATGGGGAACTAGTACAGTAACAGCAATGAGGAGAACAAAGAGAAATTTTATATGGTCTTCCTTTGGGGTTTTTTTCCTCATTTGTAACAGATGTCTTTCTTTTCTCTTTAGTTTCGTTATTTAGTTTCAATGAGAGAGGCTTTCACTTCTGATGTTTGCTTAGCCCTCTATTCTTCCCTTATCTGGCCTCTGAATTTGTTCTATTTTGAAACAGGGCTGTGGGTGGGGAGTTTTGCTGTCTCTTGTAGTTTTGAAAGTTGAATAAGGTAGAGGATGGGGAACTAGTACAGTAACAGCAATGAGGAGAACAAAGAGAAATTTTATATGGTCTTCCTTTGGGGTTTTTTTCCTCATTTGTAACAGATGTCTTTCTTTTCTCTTTAGTTTCATTATTTAGTTTCAATGAGAGAGGCTTTCACTTCTGATATTTGCTTAGCCCTCTATTCTTCCCTTATCTGGCCTCTGAATTTGTTCTATTTTGAAACAGGGCTGTGGGTGGGGAGTTTTGCTGTCTCTTGTAGTTTTGAAAGTTGAATAAGGTAGAGGATGGGGAACTAGGATTCAGAAACTACTTGCAAATCACAGTGTTCATTGATTGTAGTATGGGTTCCCTGAGAGCCACTCCCCACCACTATTCTATATGATGATGCAATGGGTACATGTGTGTCCCCCTTGAGTCCAAGGTACAGTAACAGCAATGAGGAGAACAGAGAAAGGTTGAATGAAATATGAT
>CAUYQG010030490.1:0-46480 GCA_963574415.1 Tarsius wallacei | reverse complement strand
CCCGGCTAATTTTTTTGATTTATTGTAGAGATGAGGTCTCACCAAGTTGCCCAGGCGGGTCTCGAACCTGCGGGCTCAGGCAATCCACTCACCTCAGCCTCCCAAGGCGCGGGATTACAGGCTGAGCCACCGAGCCCGGCTTTTATCATTTTTTAATCTTTATTTTATTATTGAAATGCAGAGTACAAGTCAGGATTAGGGGCATATGTAGCCGACGTACAGGTAAAGTTTGGGCCCCCAACTGGTCCTCATTTCCCCCGGCTTAGGATCAGGTACCCTTTTTGATGCCACATGTCCTTCCCCTTCCTTCTGTCCTCTGGCAGTGTCCCGTGACTGCTGATCCCTCCCTTATAGCATTGTGATAAATGTTCAGGAACCACTTATGAGTGAGAACATGTGGCGTTCAGTTCTTTGCTTCTGTGATAGATTACTAAGTATGATGGACTCTAAATCTATCCAGTTTGCTGCAAAATACCTTTATTAATTCTAAGGCATGCATTTTGTTTGCATATTTAAATCTTTCTGATATTTGCATGCAGCTGACCCTCATCAGTCAGTGACAATCATGACATCATAATCATTGCTGGCGCATGGGCCTCAAAACTTGCAGACTGGGGGTCACTGGCTTGGAAGAAAACTCCAGAGATAATCAATAGCAAAGCACACTTTTTTTTCAAAGAAAGAAAAGTTTATTTAAAAGTAAATTAGAGAGAAAAAGAGAAGAGAGAGAAAATTCACCTCCCTGAGGTCGGGAAGGGGGCCAAAGCCAGGAAGCATGGCGACAGCCATAGCTCAAAAAGCACACAGCCACACCAGAGTCTAGCAAGGCAATGACTGCAAAGCAACTTTTAAGAAATGAGGCACCATCAATGCCCTTGATTGCTAGAAAGCCAACCACACTGTGTGAAAAGGCACATACACCAACGACTTTGAGTCTAAAGCACTTCAGAAAAACTCAGACTGAATATGAACACATTTAGAAATCTCAAATCCATTTATTTTATATTTATTTGCCTTTATATGTGTGCTCAAGAGCGATATATGAGACAAGTCTATGTATAAATACATCCAAAAGAGCTTTTTCCATATGTTTAAAATAAGAAATTCAAGTGACAATAAAATATTATGTCATGGTTAAATTAGCCATGCTTTTTTTTCTTTTATAGTGGTTCATAAAATAAGGATGCATCTTCCAGCTTACAGCATCTTAGATACAATGAAATATGGGCGTTCATGCACATGTAATCTTTATTTAATGCTGTGCAGTATCCAGAGGGACAGGCAAGAAAGAATATCATTACATCAGGAAGGATGCAATCTTAGTAGCAGTCTTTCAGGAGCACACCGGGATCCAGAAGATGGGCCATTCATTTCTCTGCAGTCTCTAATTCCAATTTCTATCCAATAAATCCAGCTTCAGACGGGGCCTGAGATGTCCTCCCCACTCCCATCATCCCACCAGTCTTTTCCTTTTCCTTTTTTGCCTCTCTTCCCTCCTCTCAGGGCCCAGCTCCATCTGGTTGTCACTCTGTGTGGTCAAAGCCCCTGAAGCAGGCTCCTCTTGCTTCTCTGAGGGAGCAGGCTCCAGTTCTGCAGATGTTTCTGAATGGTACACTTCTGAAACCTTCAAGATGTTCTCTTGCCAATGTTGATCACATTTCATAGGATACATGCAATGTGTTATTGTGAAGAGAAAAAAATTATCTCCAGCAGGGGTAAGGATGGGAAGGAATGAATGGATGGAACAGACAAGGAACACTGTCTGTTACTTTATAGCAATCCTGAGAATAGAGAATTATGAAACACATTTTACAGGTGGGAAAATGGGGACTACATGCTTGAGTCATGCACTAACTCTCACATGGACCAGCAGAATAAGGATCCATGGACTCACATCAGCTGTAACTTACAATGTAGGAAAATAACCTTATAGTTTACTTAAAACAGTGATAAGTAGGGTGAGAATTAATGACCCTTCATATAGGTTTACATGTATGTTTGCAAAAAGTTTATGAAGACTTACTGATAGGGGATCTAATTTGACTTAAAACAAAACAGATATCATTATTTATATCTATGCTACCCAATTCTGATAAGGATTAAGAGAAGGCTACAAAAATGCATAAAAGGTAGTTTATAGGATAATATAAAATAAATTAAATGTTATAAAACAACCAGGGAAAAGGTGGCAAAAAAAAAAAGATATGAGATAAATATTAACATATTGACTTTTAAGATTGAATAGAGGTAGAATGAGATAAAATTATTCCTAGTTCTGTTTTTTCCCACCAGTCTATGTCCTACGTGAACAAAACATTTTAATTGAAGATGAATGCCATAATCTTTCAAAAAGTCAAAAAATCGATTTCCATCTTTATTCTTCTACTATTTTTCTTACAATTGCAATGTTTTAATTTCTCAACCCATTCATTTTTTCAGCAGGTGCATTTTAAGCATATTTTATGTACCCAGCATGGCCCTGCCCATCACACATGAACAAGGCTAATTCCTGTCTGCCCAGAAAATGGCCTGTTCTGCTTCTTCCTCTTCAAGCCATCATCCAATTCAAATACTGACACAGAACCATTTGAATATGTGCATTTTAACCTTCAAAAGTTCCCAAGCAACCTGGAATCATTTGTGTTTAAACCAGTAGTACTCTAAAAAGAGTAGTTCTTAATGGAAAATAATTATCTTTGTTCCAAGTAAGAACACAGCAAAAAGAGTGAGACATTTTCTAGTCTATAGTTGACTTTGGGCTCCCTTGTTAAGGATTATAATGTCCTTCATAAACAACTTAGATGATACTATCCTCATGCAAAGCACAGCGCATAGCAAATAACAGCCTGTTATCAAAAAAGTTGATATCCATGGAAGTTTGTTTCATCTCTTTCAGAAGTTCACCACTTCCTGTAAAAGCACACATCTCAGACCAATGCAGAGAATTACGTTTTTCTAAAGAATCATGATCGACACCTTTATCGTTCTTTTTTTTTACAGTTGGGTTTCTGGAATTCCTTTTATGAATATCACTTTGTATTCTATATTCATAGAAAATCTTGAAACTAAATTTTAAAGGCTCCTTTAAAGAAGAATTCTTAATCTAAGTCTATGGGTCTATTCAATTTTGTATGCTGAAATAAGTTCTTCTTCATAAAGATATCTTGTTCAACATGTCAATATTGAATTCTCCAGTCAATTTATAGAAAATCATTGATGATCTGAAAATGTCATCCTAGCACTTGAAGATTTGTATCAGTGATGTTGTAGGAGAAGGTATCATCAACATGATCATCAAACTTCTGAAAACAGTGAATCACTATAGAATGTGGCTTAAATATTGCATTAATTTCCCTGACCTTCATAAGGAAAGCTGCAAGGAAGAAAACTACATATGAAAATACAACATGGGCAATCCCTTAGGGTCCTCTCCCACTGAGGGAGTTTTTCTGTCCTCTCAGTAAATACTGTTTTCAAGAAAAAGAAAAAGAAAGAAAGAAAAGACAATACAACCTATTGATAAAACTAAGGAGTTTTTTGGGTTTTTTTAATTGCACTTTCGTATTTTAGTCAATGAGTCTAGGCATTTATATATGGTCTCCCTCTGCATGAGAGACGTGATATACCTCATGGTTGACTTTTACTTCCATTGAGGAAATGCATCCACAGCAACATCTGTCATAGCACATCATATAAAGAATTGCTCTGGAAGTCAAGTTTCCATTTCCAAGTCAAATTTATCATTTATTTGCTGAATCATTTCTCATAATGCAAAGTTTCATTAGTTTCCTCTAACCAAAGATATATCCTGGAACACTCCAAGATTGCTGAGAAGTAGATCCCTACCCATGTCCAAATGCCAGTGAGTACTTTAATTTCTTAATTTGATAAATGCTGCTTTAACTGAAGGCATGTTTACATTCTACTTTAGAAGCATATTTTGCCTGAATATCACAAAAAGCATATAAGTTAAGCAAATGATGACAGTCTGATAATGAATGTCTAGCCTTAAATATAAACAATAGAATGCTATTGTTTAAATTTCCATGGCCTGGCAAGATGGTGGCACCCTTGCTGCTGTGTCCCTTCTCCCAGCAGCTGGCCCCCACCTGGCTTCAAAGCGCACTCAAAGTTTTGCGGGCCGGATTTGCTGAACGACAAACCCAACTGGTTGAAGGTTGGGTTGGCCTCCGGCACCTCCGGCTTCTTGTGGTTCTATCTCATCAAACAACATAATGAAGATATTTTAGAGTATAAAAGAAGAAATGGGTTGGAGTAAACTTTTGAAATACTAGCACAGTACATTCCACAAACTGATTATAGCAGTTCCTCTGGATTCGCCATGTGCTGAGTTGTAAATGTGAAAGGAAAAGTTATTTGTAAATATGTGTCAAGTCAGCATTTGTGTTTTGCATCACTAAAGTTTTTAAAAGATCAAAAAGAAAATAAAAGTCCATGGCAAAACAGTTTTAAAAGTAAATGATACAACAAGACAATTTCCATTTGTTTAACTATAGAGAGAAAGCTAATTAAATACAAAAATGTTGGAGAACACCTGGAAAATTGAGATGGTACTGTAACTACTGGTGGGTGTGTACACTGTCACAGACATTATGGATCCCATGACCCAGCAATTCCACTCATGAGTATAAATACTCATGAGAAGTTGACTCGCAGAATCATGGTGTGTGGGGTTACGGGAAGTTGGAAACAAAAAACTTGTCAAATGCTGTGTAAAAACTGGATTCTATAAGTTAGATTTACATATAATGCAGATATACCTTCAATACATAGTATTAGTATTGAATCATATAATTCAGAAATAGAATAGGCTCTATGAACAATAACATATCATTTGCATAGAATAAAGACAGATTCATGCATGAAGCAACACCTCATATTTTACAAGGGTGCTATAAGTCAAAGTGTATGCAGTAGGTGCATATCAAATAGAAGAGAGACATGAGAGTGAGAATAGAGAATGGAGAGGAACAGAGGCTTTACATGTACCAGGAATGATAGTTCTACATGAACAGTAGTAGTGTTTGCATTAACAGTCTACATTAACAGTAGTAGCAATTAATTCATCCCACTGTGCCCAGAAAATAAATATGTGCTTATCTTGTAGCTGCAAAGTTATAGTTAGTTTTTACTTTTTGTGTGCTTTCTGTATTTTCAGATGAGCATGTATTATTTTCATATTTAATAAACAAAGAGTACTTACATCTTAGATGTTTTAAGTCACATTTATAGAGATGTAGTCTACATACATTAAAATTCACCCTTTTAATGTCATATATTGATGAGTTGTTAACAAATGTACAGATTGCTTAGACTGTAAGTGACTTGCTTCAACCAAATCTTCCATACCCAAATCCAGTGTTCTCGCTAATACATCAAAATACTTTAAAAGGCTACTCGAAAATTTTCATCCATTCCTGATTGTATTTCATAAGACATCATACTATTTTTTGCCTTGAAAAATTAATTACTATAATAAACGCCTCCATAGAACTGCGAGTAGGAAGGCATCATTAGACACGGCCTTTGTTAAATAAAACAATGGAATGAGTAGGAGGGGGAATAATTCTTGGCAGCGAGAAAGCAGAGGACCAGACAGGAAATCAGGACACCACGAGTTTGACATTTTCTTCAGTGAATTTTAATGACTACCCTTCTTGTTCTGGATAGCATTCGACCCATCTTAAAGGTAGGAAGCCAAGAATACATGTATTTAAAATCATGCCATTCTAACAGGAGTGACAATTTCCAACTCACTCATGTTTTGTTGTTGTTGTTGTTTCTTTTCACCTGCCAAGTAAAGTTTTAGGACTCCAAGGGAGTTTTTGGAGAAGCCAGGAGCAGAGAAAACCAACTATAGACTGGCACGTACTACAAGAGTACATTGAAGGGTAAGAAAAATGAGCTTCTGGCATCCGACGGACACAGCATGGTTAGTCTGGACACAGGAAGATGGATATGATATGAGGTCAGCTACCCAGACGGTGCACGATATTCCTGCAGCTGCTAGGACATTGTCCCCGGCTACTCTGGCAACAGCTTGTAGTCTAGCTTAGAAATCAGATCTCCCTCACCCAAAATAAATTAATTAACACCCACCCCTTTGAATTAAACAGCTCTGTCTGCCTGCCCAGCTTCTGTCAGCATTCTTTCTTTCTTAATGCTTGTGCCTTCTCTGAGCTTTCCAATCGCCCTCAGAGCTGCCAAGCCGGCAGTTCCTGTTCTTTAATTCAGTTCTATCATGTCAGGCGATTGCAATCAAGCCTTAATAACATTCTGCAGCCTTTGGAGACATTTGCTGTCCTTAAAACCCAGCTAAGTTCTTGTTCCAGCCATCTGTTCAAAATAGATCAAAGTCCACCCCATCTCAGCCTGTGCAGTCCATACATTCTGAAGTCATACCAGTTAGAGGTCACAGAAAATGGGTTGTCACCTGAAAGTTTATTCCTTCATCAAGCTTCTTATTCCTGTTAGAAATTTGCAAAGATTGTCAAGTGATGCTCTGTAGTCTAGAAGATGACCCAGCACAGTTGAGATTAAAGTCTTGAGAAGTGTTTTCTTCTAAGCTATCCAGGTGGCACTCAACTCACTATAAAGTTATGACAGCAGGATTTGGCATCTGTTTTCTGCCTTCGTTTCCAAACAGTTCTGACATGCTGTGTCTTACACATAAGGTGGTTCAAATGGGCCCTGAAAAGGTCAGTTTTGCAAAAGGATCATCCAAAAAACTTCTTAATGAAGGAAAAAATTAATTTTCAATGAGGTGATAATGTTGGCAGCCAGAGAGATCAGCTATTAGTCAGTAACTATTAGCAGACTCAGCAGTCTATTATTTGAAGCACGACTAGTTTTAGATGTATAGCAAACCAAACTGAAGCCTTAAAAATTGAAACAATATATTTATTGTGAGAAAGTATAAAATCTGATGCCCAAAATCCACAGATCATGGAACCTTCTTTGACTTCCTGGAACCTCTGACCCAACCCTGATCAGTTGACTTATGTCTCCAGGGAATCTCTAAGCAAGAAGCAGTGATTTCCATCAGTCTTTGTGGGTGCTAGAATGTAGGAACTTTCTTGGGTAATAATTTTGCACCATGTGCATGGAGAAACTGAGAAAGATGTTTGTAAAGAGATGGGAAAGGGGATTCACATGTCCAGAAAAGAACAGAAGCAGGGTTTAAGGGCAACAGCAGTACAGAGGGACAGAAAGACGTTCCTTGGTTCCTGGTCTTATTCCTATGACTGGTTGCAGTCCCATTGCAATAGAAGGCACTTCTCCAGCCTATCTGACTCCAGATATCATGAGGGACTTAAGATTTAATTAACCACCAACCAGGAAATGATGCCCGACTCTCAGCAGGCTTCTTTTGCACAGCCAGACCATAGCAATACCCTTGAAATTTCTCTTTTCCAGACTCATTCTCATGTGACTATTTTGTTAATTTCCCCTTTCGATGTTCAACCTCACAGTGCCTTCTTAGCGTTCACTAACTTGGGTGCTAGGGTCTTACTCTCTGTTGCAGATATCCCAGCACAGGTAAGTGTTTTGCAGGATCGTGGGATTTCATAGGCTCCACAAATCTCTCTGCATCTGCATGTCCTGGCCTGAAAGTTATCCAAAGAAAGAACCAATTAATCTACTTTATACACACCCCGAGGTCGATGAGGCACAGTGGAAAGACTGTGAACACAGGAGCCAACTGTCTTGCATGAAAATACTGGCTCCAAGTCAAGATGTGTGACTTTGGCACATTTTCCCCTGAACTTCCTTTCTCTGCCTGTAAACTATTAAATCTGACCGTGTGAAATTGTCATTTTCTGTAGGTCAAAAATGATAGAGCTGGCCAGGTTCAGTGGCTCACCCTGTAATCCCAGAACTTTGGGAGCCCGCGGGTTCGAAACCAGCCCGGGCAATTTGGTGAGACCTCATCTCAAAAATAAATCAAAAATTAGCCAGACATGGTAGCGTGTGCCTGTCATTCCAGCTATTTGGAAGGATGAGGCAAAGGCTCACTGGAGCCCAGCAGGTTGACGCTGGAGGGGCCATGAGCATGCCACTGCACTCCAGCCTGGGTGACAGAGTGAGATTCCAACTAAAAAAAAAAAAAAATGATAGAGCTTTAGAAACTTCACACAGACCCACCTATTAGTGTTACACCTGTCTCACAGGTGAGTGAGGAGTAGCAGTAATGTTTTCAAGTATTTGGCAAAAGTACACTTCAATGAATAATGACTATAAATCTTAATGTGTTGTTGCTGTTGTTATCTACCGCAATATCTTGTGCTCATAGATATTTATGATGGTGAGGAAGAGCCGTTAACATAACATAAATAGTCTGACCTCCCCAAACTGCTGTGCTGCCCAGCCTCTGTAGTGCCAGACATCTCCACACCAAGACCCCAAAAGAGAAGGCACTGTGTCCTAGAGGCTAACGAAATAATCTAAAGACAGTGGACTTGACTGGGCTTTATTTAGGAAATAACAGGGGAAGTGGTCCAGGAGCAGCCAGCAGGACAGGAAGAAATCGCTCTTGATTTGTAAAGAGCACACAGGTTGTATGGCATCTTAAAGAGGGTGGAGTGGGGCTAAGTATGAAAAGAGTGGCGTTTCTAGTGTGCAGGCGTCATGTGAGAACACGTTTATACATTCGTCGCACGTACACAAAATGGCTGCAGTTTCTCTCTAGGGGTGAGATTTGTAGTATGATAATGAACTATAGGTTTAGGTAGCTGAAGGTTGAAGACATTGATCCAGGCATGTCTTGTCTGGTCTGAACCAGCCTGGGAGCCCCAACTGCCTCAGGAAGGGTGTGTGAGGACATTCACTGTGCACAGCTACAAGATGTGGTCAGCAGGTGTGGAGAGCACTTCGCCAAAAGTTTCAGCATGATCTGTGTGCCCAGGCATGGAGCCTGAGGGCTGAGGCACATCCCGGGCTGGTCACCCCTGGTACCCCTCCCAAGGCACCAACCTGCTGTTCAGGGCCATATCCAGGCAGTCTCATGTTGTCACTGAATGTGTGGCACCCTTCAGCCTTCTGACCCCTGAATGGGTTTCTTGACAAAACATGGTCCTCCTGCATTGAGCAGGATACATGGAGAACAGGAGGCAGCAGGGAAACAGATGCAGGGGCTCAATGAACTGAATCGTGGCAGCCAACAGCAGCCAGGCATGCACCCTATGCTCTCTGAGGACAGCTAGAAGCAGAGGCTCTCATGAGCAGGCAACAGCACCCAGAAAAGAGGCACTCCCACAGTTGTGTCATGTGAGACTTGGCTTCAGTTGAACCAAGTCTCAAGACAGAAAGTGGTTCTCCAGATAGAGCCACAATGGAGCCTAGCATTTTACAATGCACCATGACACCATCTCTCTGTGGACGAATGCACAAGACGAATGGAAATGTGGACGAATGGAAAAGACTGCCCGTTGACCAGCAAGGCTTCTGATCCTATGCACAGTCACTGGCATCTGCTTTCAGACTTCCACAGGATGGGCCAGTCAGTCCTCCTGAGTCTAGTCCTTGATACAGCATTGCTATGAGAGGTGATGTCTCAATGGTGTCCTCTCCTTGTTTTAAAAAATGATAAAATCCAGCACTTTGGGAGGCCAAGGCGGGAGAATTGATTGAACCCAGGAGTTTGAGACTAGCCTCAGCAATATAGTGAGAATTCTACAAATTTTTTTTTAAAATAGCTGTGAGTGGTGGCACCTGTAGTTCCAGCTACCCAGGAGGCTGAGGCAGAAGGATCACCTGAGTCCAGGAGGTTGAGGATGCAGTGAGCTGTGATTATGCCACTGCACTCCAGCCTGGGCAACTGAGTGAGACCCTGACTCAAAATAATAATAATAATAATAATAACAACAACAATAGAATGACGCCCAATGCCCAGTCTGTGCAAGAATGATTTAAGCATTTCCTTTTCCTGGACTACTTTGCCTTAGATAAATATATTGCCTGCTCCCCAATTTTTCCTGGCCTACCCTCAAATGCTATACTCTATGTAGGGTGACATGCATTCCAGGTTGCCTGGAACAGTCCCAGTTAATGCCGGTTATTCAAGAAAAAAATTACTAAATAGTGCTTGTTTTCATACTCAAAGTACCCTCATTAGATAATAAATTATATAGTCATCCTACATATCACCACTGCCTTCCCTAACAAGTTAGATAAACTCACATTCCTCTATCATTATTTCCCTTAGCCTGCTCTATTATTCTTCATATTTCACATGTATTTGTCTCTTCTGATCTGCCTTCCCACAATGGAATGCAAGACGCTCAGGAGCAAAGACTTAAACAATTTTGATAAATGCTACATCCCAGCATTCAGAACAGCAACCTGGAAGAATGTTCCAAAAATGTTTGCTGAATAAATTTTAAAAATGAAGAAATGAGACAAACTTCTCTTCTAAATATTAATATTTAGTTTCATTATCAGTGAAATAATAATAAAGCCAGCCAGGTGTGTGGCTCACACCTATAATCCCAGCACTTTGGGAGGCTAAGGCAGGAGAATCACTTAAGCCTAAGGGTTCAAGACCAGTCTAGGCAAAATAGTGAGACCCCATCTCTACAAAAACATTTTAAAAATTGGCCAGGTGTAGTGACTGGTGCCTACTGTAGTCCCAGCTATTCAGGAGGTTTAGGTGGGAGGATCACCTGAACCCAAAAGGTTGAGGCTGTGTTGAGCCATGATCGTGCCACTGCACTCCAGCTTGGGTGACAGAGTGAGACATTGACTCAAATAATCATAATAATAAAGTTAACCCACCAAATCTATATACAGTCTTTTCTTAAAATATTTCAATATTCTAACAAAACAATATGTTGTCTTGGCATATGTTTCCACCAACCTACCCTGGACCCATCACCTTTCACTTAGCAGAGGGTCTCATCAATGGCATCCTGCAGGCATGTTTTCAAGTTGCTTGACTTAGCCTAGACTCTTTACAGTGTCTGTTCCAGCAGCTCTACCAAGTAGGTCACACAATCCTGTCCTCTGAGAGGCCCAATTAGAGTACTTGGAATCAGAACAGAGAACAAGATGGAGAGAGTGGCTACTTTGATTCCTGGGGTTCCCAGTTCTTGGCCCTTACGAAGTTTGGAGTCATATTGGCCTCTGGCAAATCCCCTGGGTATCGAACCTGGTTTGAAAGGCTTCCCATTGCTTACAACCAACAACCCCAGCAGTCACTGAGGAAAATTCATTGTCTCTCATTGCTATAAAGCACCATTCAGGCATAAACTCCCTGCTTACATATACCTTAGGTATGTGCTTTTTCCCTCCTCATTCTGAGTCACCACTTAAACCCAATCCTCTGGTTGGAAAAAAAAATGCACTTAGGATTGGTAGTTCTGGATTTATTCCAAACTTCCCTGCCAACTGGTTCTGGGTCCTATGTTTTTAAATGTAAAAATACAAATGAGAGACTTTGAATGGATGAGCCAAGAGCAGCAAACTCAAATAAAACAATGAGGTGAATTAATGATCATTTCTAGTCCAATAAATCCACTGTTTAATAAAAGTCTATGTGCACTTTACCTATCAAAGTGTTTCCACATGGCTGGGTTTTTCCCCCTTCTACCTTTTCATTTACCTCTTCCCCATTCCCATTTCCTCCTTCTGTTTGTGAAATATCTTGTTTCAGCTTTCTCCACTTTTGGTTTTTATGCCCTGGCACCTGGTGAGCATATGAATATGTTCCCGTTTTAGAAGGTGGCACAGCTGGGCTTTTATGGGAAATGGAAAAGGACAAAACATCTTTTTGACAATCTGCAGGGTGCATCTGGCTTTTCTGACTGTTACTTTCTGTCTCGTTTTTTGTTTGTTTGGTTTGTTTTTTTTTTTTTTTGAGCGGACTAAATAACATTCTCACAACAAAGCTCCAGTGGCCCTGAGAGCCATCCCTTATTGTAAAAGCACATGAATATAAATAACCTGATTTGTACATTTCAGTATTTTATGAATGAGCTCTAACCTCGGAGAACTGTTTCAGATCCCAAGTCTAGGTCATAACTCAGTCAGTGAGTCACTGCATATGACTATTTAAAAGTCTGCATTTCCTCAACTGTATCAATGGTCTCTAACTGTATCACCACCAAAATCCCCTTTTACACCAAATATTTTAAAACCTCTTTTACTACAGAAATAATATATTTATTCTAAATCCTAAAGCTCATAAAATCCTAAATCCTAAACCCACAATCCTAAAGCTCAATAATCTCTGAAAACTGAAACCTTTTATCTAAGTTTGGTACCAAATTTCAAATGACTATATCTCCTTGCCTGAACTAATGGGGGCGATGTATTCTATTTATTTCACCTACTGGTAAATATTTGCTGCAGCAAAATCATTGTGTTTGATTATATGCTCCCATATTTCATTAAGAGCATTACATTGTATCAGTTGTATGCACTTCATTCACTTTCTAAAATCTGAAAAAAGGCAGAAACACTTCTGGCTAAAAGATTTCATAAAATCATTTTGGAACTATGTAATCTACCATCATACAAAAACACATTATATCACCCTAAATCTAGCATGAAAAAGAAATAAATGAATACGAACTTATTTTAAAAACCATGTGTTGTGGACTGACATGCCTCCTCACACACACAAAAAATTAATATGTTGAAGCTCTAACCCCTAAACCTTAAAAAATGGCCACATTTTGAAGATAAGACTTTTAAGTGGTATTTAAGTTAAAATGGTGGTAGTTAGAATAGGTTTTAATCCAATATAATTGGTGTCTTATAAGAAGAGAAAGAGGAGACACCAGACATGGGCACACACAGAAGCAAATATGTGACCACATTGAGAAGGTGACCATCTGTGAGCCAAAGAAAGAATCCTTAGAATAAATCAACACTGCTGGGATCTTGAACTTCAAGGCTCCAAAACTGTAAGAATATAAAAAAATAACAATTTTTAAGCCATCCAGTCTGTAGTATTTTATACCCTATGTATTTTATTATGACGCACTTGGATTTGACTTACATTTAAAGATGTATTGAAGTTGCCTGGTGTCTGCAGCAGTACATGGAGCCACCCATCACTGAGTATGACAGTCAAACTGTCATGGTTTGCAAACTGTCACTCATGCATACCAACACGGGTGTGTCATGTCAGCTACTCAATTGCATGACCAATACTGCAGGCAGTGACATGATTTTCTGAAATGATGAATAACTTCTGGTAAATTTCCAAACAAAAACAAAATACTGTACTCTTCCCTCAATCTACGTGTCATAAGCACTTTGTATGTATATATCAGATGGAGTTCATTTCTACACTAGATAACATGAGAGTCGTACAGGATGTGAGCTATCTATTTGCTTGGCAGGGCTCTCCCACCCATGACAGAACATCTGAAATCCTGGGACCCTGCTTTACTAAATATCACGGGTGACACATCCCACAATCACCTACCCAATCATTTACCAACCAAAAACATCCCCACAATTTTCACAATGCCCCCCAGGGGGCAGTGCATCCCTTACTGAGAATCTCTGAACTAATTTAGCTTCAACTTCTCCCAGACCACACCAGCCTTAGTACGATTTGGAAAATGGTCCAAATCCTAGCCCAGGTCATTTTGAGTACTTTAGGATTTTCAAAAACCTCCCTTCCCAATAGGTCCACCTTCCCTCCGAGACACTGGTTTTGTTTATTGTTCAACTGTTCATTCAACTCATTATACAGGGCACATGCAATTAAACAGTGGGGATTCAAAACTCCACAAGCTCCTGCCCTCAGGGAACTTTCAGTATAATTTGACTGACAGTTTAATAAAGATGAGTGAAGAAGAGAAAAATGTGGACATTAGGTAGACATAAAAGATCAAGGAGAGTTTCTGCCAAAAAATTGCTATTAATTATTGCTGTTATAATTCTTAAGAATATTGAAGAAAAGAATTTATCCAGCAGAAACAAATATAGATAGAAATATCACTTGCACATTTAAAGAAAAACAATTTATTCCTTTTCTTAGTTTCATCATCAATGGAAAGAAAATTGAATAGTAGTCCATTCATTCAAAAACACAATTTTTAGAGCAGCTTAATATGGGTTATTGAATACCTGTAAATACCTATAAAATATCATATACTTCTAAGTCATTATTTTTCTTATTTTTTTCTCAGTCTAAACTGTAGGTTAGAAAATCTACCCAAATATTTCCGTTTCAAGAGTTAGTATCCCACATACACTACCTGGGTTCCTCACTGGTTTTATAAGGATTATATACTTTTATAGCTGCAGTTTCACACATGTGTATCCAAACACCCTTCTTCCAAATACATGGTTTTTTTACCACTTCTATTGATTATCTATTCAGTTTATAAATAAGACAACGTGAGAGGGCAAATAAAAAGCTCAGTGATGGCAATTTGCTGTTCCATAAACAGGATTAGTAAATTTCCCTAAGTTGCTGCTGTTGTTGTTGTTATTTTACAAGTACCATAGCTAGGACATGGAACTGAGAAGATTCATATTGGGAAGATATAAAAGTATATTCCATTTTCAGGCCCTATTTATATAGTTTAAACTGTTTTCTGCCTTTGTTGAAATATTCTTGTTGTTTCTTGTTATTTGTGAACTTCATTTTTCTTAATTTTTCAGAAGTCAAATTTTGTATTGTTAAGTTGTAAAGTGTAATTGAAAACAAGAGCATGAACACTTCATGTAATTTGAAGTGAGAAACTCACTCCAGCCCATATAAGGCTACTTCTTACTGAAGGATCTCCGTTCTGGAACCTTCATAAAATAATAAATAACAATGATAATAGTGACATCTACTTATTCCCATGTACCAAAAATTATTCCATATGTTATCATTTAATCCTAAAATAAGCCTATGTAATATGTAACATTATCCCTATTTTATGTATAAGAAAGTGAGGTTCAGAGACATTAACATATTATTTAAAATCAGTTAAAATCAGTAAGGCAGAGCTGAGATCTAAATGGTTGAATCTTCATTCTAGTTTATAGATATCATGGTATCAGAACTGAAAGTCCAACTTTTTGATGTTCCTTTCTCTCAAAATTCTGCCTGGAATAAGATTCCCAGTTCCATCAACAGAAAATGTGAAAGGTCTCAAGTACTTACCAGGACTGATCCTGCTTAGTTTCCAAGATCAGATAAGATTGGGTATATTCCAGGTGGTATGGCCATAGAACAAAAAGGAACCTGAATAGCTAAAGCAATTTTCAGCAAAAAGAACAAAGCCGGAAGCATCACACTTCCAGACTTCAAATTTTACTAAAGGCTATAGTAATCAAAACCACATGGTACTGGTACAGAAATAGACACACAGACAAATAGAACAGTACAGAGAATCCAGAAATGAAACCACAGATCTTCAACCAACTCATCTTCGACAAAGATAACAAAAACAAACATTGGGGAGAGGAAATTAAATTTAGCAAATGGTACTTGAAAAACTGGCTAACCACATTCAGGAGAATGAAACTGGACTCCTACATATCACCACATACAAAACTTAACTCAAAATGAACCAAAGACTTAAATGTGAAACCTCAAACTATAAGAATCTTAGAAGAAAATTTAAGGAACACTTTCCTGGACATCAAAGTAGGGGGGAAAAATTATGACCAAGTCCTCAAAAACAAATGCAGCAAAATCTAAAATTGACAGAGGTTACCATACTTTATCAAATAAAAAGGTTTTGCACAGTGAAAAAAAACCATCAAAAGAGTAAAGAGATAACCCATAGAATAGAGATATATATATATATACAAGCAATGCATCTAACAAAGGCCTTATATCCAGGATCTAAAAGGAACTCAAATGAATTGACAAGAAAAAAACATCCCCATTAAAAAGTGGGCAAAGGGCATGAACAGACACTTCTCAAAGGAAGACATTCAAACAGCCAACAAACATATGAAAAAATGTTCAGCCTCACTAATCAGAGAAATGCAAATCAAAACAACAGTTAGATACCACCTCACACAGGTAAAGATGGCTATCATTAAAAAGCCAAAAAACAGGTGTTGGTGAGGCTGCAGAGAAAAAGGAACACTTCTACGCTGTTGATGGGGACGTAAGCTGGTTCAACCTTTGTGGAAAGCAGTGTGGCCTTTTCTCAAAGAACTAAAAATTGAGCTACCAAAAGTAGTTGCTAATCCAGCAACCCTACTTCTGGGAATATACCCAGAGGAATATAAATTGCCCTACCAAAAGGATACCTGCACATGTATGTTCATTGCAGCACTGTTCACTATAACAAAAACATGAACCAACTCAAATGCCCATTAAAAGTGGCTGAATAAAGAAAATGTAGTACATATACACAATGAAATACTACACAGCTGTAAAGAAGAACAAAATAATGCCCTTTGCAGAAACATGGATGCAGCTGGAGACCATCATTCTAAGTGAACTATCACAAAAACAAAAATTGAGTCCTGCATGTTCTCACTCACAGGTGGACCCTGATCACTGGACACACAGACACAAAGGTGGGAACAACAGACCCTGGACATTGCTAAAGGAGGGAGGCAGGAGGAATGGATAAGGGTCCACAACCACAAACTGGGCACCGAGTTCAATACCGCGGGAAAGAGGGCTCTCTGGAAGTCCAAGCCTCTCCTGCCTGCAATTTACTTATGTAGTAAATCCTCACATGTACCCCACAACTTTTAAATAAATAAATAAAGTTTAAAAAAATTAAAAGTAAGTATTACTGTCTAAAAAAACAGAGAGGAAATGCAAAAAGCTTCTATCCTCAGTGTTTCCTTTTCTATTACCTGCACTTCCCCAAAGCCTCTGTGCAGTAGAAAGATTTTACTCAGCTATCTCTTAAGAAGCTTTTTGAAGAATCACAAGTGAAAAACAAAAAAAGAAACTTCCCAGGGTGGAGAATGGCAGCAGCACAAATTCACTCAATAGTGGTAGATTTTTCATAAGCTGGATGTCAAAATATTATTTTTAATAAGGGTACCTGATCTCAAACCATGCAAAGTGGGGACCAAAGGGAGGCCCAAACTTTACTTGCACAATGGCCACTTGTATACCTCATCCTGAATTGTACCCCACATCTTTAAAATAAAATTTAAAAAAAACTTTAAGTGTGATGTTTATGAAACCGGATATTAAATACCGCACAACAATGACTAATATTTCACAATTTATGTAATTGGTTTCATACACCATCATCCCCAACAATCATAATGTGTTTCCTATGTCTGGGACATTTGTACCTCTAAAGAGCCTGGAAATAGCACTTGGCTGAGCCCACAATGATGTAAGGCCCAGTTGTGAGAATGGGTTTTGGAGAATGCTCTTAAAATGTCAGAACTAGAAAGAAACTTAAAGATAAACAATGTTCAGTCACGTCAATTTTCAAAGAAGAAAATCATGGTGGTCACATAGATAGTTAGGGACATCAGCCAAACTAAGATCGGCTTCAGTGGAGACCTTGTTCTGTTTCCACTGTTCCATGCTATCGATTCTCAATAATGACTGTGAGATCACATTTACACTCTCAGGTTAAGTTTTAAGCTCACTTTGTTTATTGTTGTGTGCTGTACATTGTTGAATATATAGCCCCCCTGAGGCTAGAAGTATTGTTGTGGATCCTCTTTCCTATCTGTTTCTCCTGGTAAATGCTGGTCATCTGCTTCTCCTTTATTTTCCCTCCCATTCCACACCTGTTGGGCTCCACAGCCTCTGGCTTTATGAATTTACCTGGGCATTTGTCCTTCTTCCTTCTCTAATTACAATGCAAAGCTTTTATGTGCCTTTATTTTGGAATGGTAAGAAAAAAAGTAAATAGGGATAGAGGCCAAGGAAAAGGTCAAGACCAAAGAAAAGTGTCATTATTAAGACTGGCTCAAACAAAGGACCAATAGAGGCGAGGAGAGGAGAGAGGAATAAAAGAGGAAAAATAAGAGAGAGGTAGACAGCATCAGGATTAGGGGAAACAGACTGGGAGAGGACTAATCTGTCTTCAGATGAGTGTGACAAATTCATCTGACATCCAAATGATGCCTGTATTCATTGAGTAGTGGGGCAGGTGGACACAGCAGCAGAGGGGTCCAGGCAGGGGTCAATCTCAATGCAAGGCAAGGGTGGGGCAGGGAGGGGACTGGATCAAGATTTTAAATCATCATTCTTTAGAAACAGACTCCATCACATGCCCAGGTAAATGGGAGACATTTTCAGCCATGAATAGTAAGGAGGGATCTAGCAAAAACTAGACCAGAACTAGATAGATTCTGAGACCCATCAGGGTAAGGAAGGGCTAAAAACTAAGCTCCAGTACTAGGGGCAGATGCAATAAACTTGAGAAGGACGGAAATCAAATTGCATGGAGAGAGACAACAATGCAGAAACTAGAATAAGGCTCCAGTTCAGCACCTGGGGGGGTCTTGTTCTGGTTTGGTGGTCTGAGGCTGCAAAACTGTCTTGCCCTCTACTGCTTCATGGACTAGAGTCTCTGTGATGCCATGTTGGCTCAGGAATAGGACCTCCGTGCCTAAAGCTGGAGTAGGGACGGCTGAGGCTTACCCAGGTTATGAGTAACTTATAGGTCAAATTCAGAGGAGACAAACGAGTGCTGAATGAACACCGCAGTATTAATAAGGAAGCACACCTGCTGCCCACAAAATAACCGGACTTTGAACTGAGGAAAAGACTGCTCTGAGAAGGTTCTATATCCTTCTCCATGAAACAGGCACCAAATTCCTAGCTTCCTGGAATCTCAGCCCAGGATGCAGGCACGCCAAGGTTTTAAAAAGAAATCCCCCACATTATCCAGCAGAGCCTGGCATTCTAAGGGGAAAGTTCCTATACAGTTCATTTTGGAATTGCTACCTCCACGTATGTAAACCTAAGTCCCTAATCTCAAGTATCTCACGATGCATGATTACTTCTGAGAGTGACAAACATCTTTCCACACATGCTGCAGATCACAAGCAAAGCCAGATTTCAAGTCGTGAGAACCAATTTGTGTCAGGATCATCTTTACTACATTCCCTCGTATCTCACACAAACACACACAGATTAGAACTTTTCTAAGGCAAAGACATTAAAGCAGAAATAAAGTTAAAGGCGTGTTTTTAAACCTTTCCTCCTTCTAGAAGATAGGCACAAGAACAAAAAGGAGTTTGCTATAGTGAAGAAAAAAGAATATCACTGAGGAATCCCAATTGTTTTTATAAGAACTTTAAATAATAAGTGTTGAAATTCCTGTGTCTTGTACGTATTCAAGTGTAGCACAATTTTCTATACATTCTGAAAAGGCTCCACTCATCACTTTTAAAAGAATAGAAACATTTTATGATGCTGGCTTAACAAAACTAGTTGATAATAAACACAATAGGCCATGTATCTGAAAATTATTTACATGTGATCTGGAGTTGGTTTTTTTCCTATCATTTTTAGCTGTTTATGGAGGACCTTCCTGGGAGGACTATGAGTAAGGTTCAAGTCAGGCAAACAGAAATGACTCTAGGTATTTCAAGAGAAAAAATTTAATAGAGAGAATTCGTTACATGGGTGTTAGATGAGATAAGGGAGAAAACTGAGGTAACTCAGAAATAAGTAACTGAGTATTCTCTTTCTCCATTTTTGCATAATAAATTACCTCAAGATTTAGTGGCTAAGACAACATTATTTAATCATTATCTTTCACAGTTCTGAGAATTGAGTGGGCTCAGTTAGGTGGCTCTCACTTGGGTTCTCATACAGTTATAGTCAGATGGTGGCAAAAGCTTGTTGCTAATATGTCTGGTAGTTGATGCTTGCCATTGGTTAGAACATAAGCAGGGGATTTTGCCCGAAACAGCCACATGTCACTTCCCCACATGACCTGTCCTTCATTACAGCATGACAGTCTTAGGCTTTTCACATGATAGCTCGAGCCTCAGAGGCAAAGGAACAAGTTAAAAGATCTATTACCTTTTATGATCTGGCCTCAAACATCACATAGTGTCACCTCTGGCATATTCTGTTGGTTGATTGGCAGTAAGTTTGATCTAGACTCAAGGGGAGAAGAAATATATCCCAGCTCTTGGTAGCGGGAGACTCAGAGAATGTGTGGACATGTTTAAACATGTTTAAAAGCCACCAGGCAAAACAAGTAGCAACCTCCCCTATGTCTGGAAGAACAAAAGAAGTAGATGTTACAAGAACTGTGAAGCTGGAGCCACACAGGCTGGTGCTGGAGGCATGGAGGAAGCTGTGCTGGAATCGCCAAAGGGGCATTGCTTAGTGAGTTCTGAAGGAGACAAAAAGTGCATGCATCAAATGCTCACCATTCTGAGTCCAGTAATCCCACAGATGTAATGTTAATTATCCCATCACACATACTGCATCTTACATAAACATGCTGATTTGACGGAGTACTGACTGGTACTGTGGTAAACTGAACAGTACATTAATTATTGATTTTGATTACCATCGTATTTTCAACGAGCAACCCCATCAGAATAGGCAGACTGCTTTTTAGAAAATGGGTCTCTAATTTTGACTTATAACAGTCTCTTTGATAACATATCGTAGGAAACAATTATGCCAAATAACCAAAGGGACATAATAAGCAAATGCATTATGTGATTTTGACTTAGACAAACCAACTGTAAAGGACATTTTTTGGCCACTTGTGGAAATTTGAATGTAATCTGCATATTAGATGGGATAAAAATTTACTAAACTAGAAAGGTGAGGATCATTGACTAAGACAAGCTTTCAAAACAGGATGTACGATATTAATATGCACGAGGGTATTAACAGTGATGATCCTGAGGAGTAGGAATGTGACTTTTGAAAAATTTTGTTTGTTTTGTGTTCCAATTTTCTACAATGTATGTGTGTTATTTCTGTAACTATAAGAAGAGTATCTTAGTAAAAACCTTTTTAAAAATATTATGACATACACATAGACTCATGATCATCTGGAATCTAGCCCTTAGATTTGTAATTTCAGAAATGCAATGTCAGGCTGAGGAACAAATTCATGTTCATTAACCCTGAAGTCAGGTAGAAGTCAGAGACAGATATATGACACCCCCAGTGGGAACCTTCTCTTGAGTTCAAATAAGTATTTGTGATCCTAAAAAGTGTCATCGAAGAAGAAATTGTGTAGTTTTTCTCTAATTTCCTCTCTTATCTCTCAACCCATGAAAATATCCAAGTCTCTCCATCCTAAATTAAGCATGATCCTCCCTAGAGTTCTCTCCTTGACTCTCTTCTATTTATTTTTATTTTATATATGTCTCCAAAGCAGACCACCATCTATGATGATGACTCCCAAATGCATGTCTTCATTTCTGATAGCTCCCCAGATCATGGTTCTGACTGCCTGCTAAACATTTCCATTTGGATTCTTATAGGAACCTAGAATTCAACATATCAGACATTGAATTTCATCATGTTTCTTCTTGCAAAACATACACTTAATTCTATATTTCTAATTCTTATCAATGCCAACAAAATCAATCTAGCAATCCAGCTCAGAAGCACAATGCAAGTTTCCCTTATAATCCCACCACCCATAGATATACCTAGTCATTTGTAGATGTCCTGATGATCTATTTTTCTACAGAAAAATCTATGTAGCTACTAGAACCAAGTGAGTTTGCAAGGTTGCAAGATAAGAGATCAATGTTCAAAATATCAACTGCATTTCTATATATTAGCAACAGTTAGAAACTGCATTTTTAAAAAATGCAGTTCTTAATAACATAATGATATCAACTATTTAGAAATACATTTATTAAAGTATGTGCAAGACCTAATATTGAAAACTTCCCAGTATTGAAAAATAAAGAAGCCCTAACTAAATGGAAGGATATGTCATTACTGTGGGTCAGAAGACACAAATTAGTTAAGGTGGCATTCTTCCAAAATTGATGTATAGATTCAACACAATTACAATCACGGTCTCAGAGGCTTTTTATAGATGTTGACAAGCATTTCTAAAATTCACTTCGAATTCAAAGGACCTAGAATAACCAAAATAATTTTGAAAGGGGACAAATTCTTCTATCTCACCTCAAGATTTATTATAAAACTACCATAATCAAGGTAAAACTATTGGCTCCAAGAAAGACAATTAATCAATGAAACAGAATAGACCAGTCCGTATATAGTCAATTGATTTTCCACAATACTTCAAACACAATTCAGTGGAGAAAAGACAGTCTTTTTAGCAAATGTTATCGGAACAATTAGATAGTCATATACAAAAAAATGAACTTCAATTCATACCTTGCACAACATAAGAAAGCTAATTCAGGAATAGATATAAACATAAATGTAAAATCTAAAACTATGGCATTTAAAACATAGAAGAAAATTTCTGTGCCATAGTTTAGGCAAAGATTTATTAGATGAGATATCAAAAGCACTATCCATAAAATTAAAAATCTATGAATTAGACTACATCAAAGTGAAGAACACCTGCTTTTAAAAAGACACTAGTAAAAGGATGAAAAGAAAAAAACCACAGAATTGAAGATCTGAAAATCTCAAATCTGATAAAGAATTTTTACCCAGAGTGCATAAAGAGCTATCAGATTGTAATAAGAAGAAAAACAATTTTTTTAAATGAGTAAATAATTTGAACAGACATTTTGCCAAAGAAGATTTGCTGATGACAGATAAGCGCATGAATAATTCTTAACACCATCCATCATTAGAGAAATGCAAATTAAATCATAATGTGATATAACCTATGACTTATTAGAATATCTGAAATTGAAAACACTGGCCATACCAAGTATTTACAAGGATATTGAGCAACTGGAATTCTCATACACTACAGATGGAAATATAAACAGTCTCAATTACTTTGACAAACAGTTTGACAAATTCTCAAATTAAACATATACCTACCATATAACCCAGTGATTTCCATTCTGGGTATGTATCCAAAAGAAATAAAAGCATATGTACATGTAAACACTTGTACATGGATATTTGCAGTAACTTTGTTTGCTAACAACCTAAAACTAGAAATAATCCACATGTCTATCAACAGGTGCATGAATAGAATAATTGTGGTCCATCCATACAAAGGAATACTACACAGTGATAAAAAGAAATTAACTACTGATACATGTAGCAACTCGGATGAATCTTAAAATAATTATGCTGAGTATCTCATTTTTGTTTTAGCAAACTCACACATAAACCTAACAGAATACTTTTAATAAATAATGACTTAAAATCATTATAATCTGCACACATGACACTTTGTGACTTTCTACTTTTCACCTAAATAAATATGTCTGCAGGGTGAATGAGTCCTATGTCATCATTAAGACCCTACCTGCCCTGATATTAGTAATACATTATACTCAAGTCTTGCATTTCAAAACAAAAGACCATTTAAATTATCATTGCTTATCATCATTAATTTCTAATAGACAAAAATGTTTAGGGTTTTAAATAATAATATTCGTTAGTAAACACAGACATTTAAACATCTGAATACCACCTGTGTTTTGGTGAGCACAGGACCCTAGCTCCGGGATTGGGCTCCATGCAACTCTGCAGCATTCAAGCTTCCAAAATTTTTCACATACATGTCTCACTTGGTCCTCACAAAAACTCTGTATGTATGATAAATGAATAAAGCATTAATTCAGTGATTGGTAAACATTCCATAAATAACAGATACTACTAGCTAGTTTTATACAAATACTTAAATTACATTTCACAGGATATTTTGAGTTCTAGTTTAAATTAACATCAAGAGTTCTTGGTTTATTTCTTGGCCATACAGCAAAATAACAGTTTTCTACTTAGACATAAGCCTGTATTGACTGCACTGAAATAATAATTTTTGAAAGCATGTAAATTCCCCTAAGAAGGGAAAAATATAATCATGATTTTCTCGTGTGTTAAGGAAGGTTAAAATATGCCCTCATTTCTGAAGTTGCCCCTTTCTTATAATGCATGCACACGAGTTTAAATGTTCTTAAAGTTTGTATGTGTGTGTATTCAGTAGTGTGGGGACACTGGAGGGGGAAAAGGAATTTTTTACAAAAACCAACTTTTTGGTGTAATTATTAGAAGTTCATAAAGTAATGAGAATATTTCCCCTTATAGTGAAAGCTAAACACCCAAAATATTACCAGTGCTGTTTTGTATATAAGACTTGGTTGTGAATGAAAAAAGTGAAGACAAGTATGCATTCCCCTGGAGGGGGAGCTAATGGTGTGGTCCCTTTATATATTCTTTGGGGCAAGGACCACTAGACTACATGTGCCAGGAAATCCATCAATCAGCTTATTTTTGATATCTACTTGGAAACAGACCCAATTTCACATGAAAACCTCACTGTCAAGAGTACAGGTAATTTTTATTCTAGACACTACCATCTAATTACATTTTTATTATAATACCACAGGGGACACTTTAGGTCAGAAATGAAGCAAAATGCCCATTTATACTTTTTGAAATGGTGCTAACATCCTACTTTGAATTTGCTTTCCTTTACCATCTTATATCTTTTGGTGAGTTTTCCTTCAAATGTTCTACTTTCTAACTAAAATTTGTCGTATCACTTCTAAGAGAGTAAGTATCTTTTAAAATTATTCTTAAAATTGTCTTATAGTGTAATAGGATATTCTTACAGCTGCTTCTGTCATATTGAAATTTGTGGCCAAAGTTTCCATCGTCTGGAGAGGTGGCGTTCAATTGATCGGTGTCTGAGTGTATGGACAGTTTATGTAATGGCATAATGCCCATTCTTCTTAATTGTTACTTTATCAATTTAGACTTCTTTATGTTATTTTTTTAATTTTTGAGTTGGAGTCTCAAAAAGTAAAAAAAGATCTCATCCCAGGATATCTGGCTCTTCTCTTCTACAGACTCATTCTTTTTTATTTATTTATTTATTTAGTGGGGGAGTTGGAGTCTCACTCTGTTGCCCAGGCTGGAGTGCTGTGGCATGCTCATGGCCACCCCAGCGTCCACCTGCTGGGCTCTGGCAATCCTTCTGCCTCAGCCTTCCAAGTAACCAGAACTACAGGCACACGCTACCACACCCGGCTACTTTTTTTATTTACTGTAGAGATGAGGCCTCGCCAAGTTGCCTGGGCAGGTCTCGAACTCGCGGACTCAGGCAATCCACTGTCCTCAGCTTCCCAAATTGCTGGGATTACAGGTTGAGCCACCAAGCCAGACCATAGAATTTTTTATATTCTTTTTTAAAAGTTTGATATTAGTTTGCTAAGGCTGCCATAGCAAGGTATCACTAACTGTGTGCCCTAAACAACAGAAATGTAGTCTCATAGTTCTGAAGGCTGGAAGTCTGAAATCAAAGTATCAACAGGGCTGGTTCCTTGTAGGGGCTGGGAGAGAGAATCTGTTCCATGCCTCTGCCCAAGTTTCTGGTGGTTGCTGGTAATCTTCTGCATTCCTTGATTTGTAGTGTCACTCCAGTCTCTGCCTACATCTTCACACAGGATTCTCCCTGTATGTGTGTCTGTGTCTGTATTTTCCCTTGTAATAAGGACACAGGCCATATTGGATTAGGGAGTATCCTAATGACCTCAACTAAATTAGATATACCTGCAAAGACCCTGTTTCCAAATAAGTTCACATTCTTAGAAAGCTTAAGCTTTTGAAGATCATCGGCAACATGGAACAATACAATAGATGGAAGTGCTAAGGTCAAGTTACATCACCTAATTCTTATAGACCACCCTCCCTGTTGGATTAGGCTGCCTAACCACTCTGAAACACAGACATTAATGCCCAGCCTCCATTTCCTAATGTCTTTTGTTGTTTGCTTGCTGTTTTCTAACCACAGTCATACCCAGTCACTGCCTCCTCATACATTCTATTAACATGAAATATCATTTACGGCTTGAAGCACTGTGTGCAGCTCATGTGATTTTGATCAAGTTGTAAACAATAACAGCTTGTAATATTTTATCAAGGAGACTATTTAAGTTTGCTTCGCAAGTATTGACAAGCAGAGTAGCAAGCCAGGATCATTCTTCTCTTAGTGCCAACTCCAGTTAATTGGGGGATTGAATTTCTAAAGAACTTAATTGAATACGTTTAGGCCCAGAGAATAGAGGTCATTGAAGATTTTCAATGTCTGCCATTCAATGGGATTTAGGAAGTGGCTTAGCCATGCCATGACTCATCACCCTGACCCTAAGTCATCCTAAAGCACCTCAACACAATTGAAGTCACCCACAGACTATTGTCACCTAGATTGGCATCATGATTATTCTGCCCCCAGATTTTGCTTCTCCCTAATTTCTTCAGTTCATGAAATATCTTCCTGACCCACACTAGGTCTCTCTGTCCCTGTTTCTTTGTCCCTGTGAAAATCAGCCTTGTGCTTTGTTCTCTCAATAGCCTCTCTCAGCTTTTGCACCAAGTATCTACAGCAGTCTAAAAGCAAATTAAGCTAAGACAGAAACACTGTGGATATTCCGTGCTTTGTTCTCTCAATGGCCTCTCTCAGCTTTTGCACCAAGTATCTACAGCAGTCTAAAAGCAAATTAAGCTAAGACAGAAACACTGTGGATATTCCATAACTTGACTGTTGCTGCTGCCAAGAAAGATCACATTTCTATGTCAGCATTCCAGGGTCTGTTGTTCAGTTTTATGGGTTGAGAGATGGGCTCGGTGTCTGCAGAGGTTTCTTGTTTCCAACAAGGCTTCAATGAAGGCCTCAGAGATTGTGGCTTCCCTAGTGAAACAGCTCAGCATTCTTCTTCAAGGCATTTCCAGATGCCCAGTCTAGACCCCTTCCTTCATACCTCCAATTACTTTTTTAAATATCCAGTTATTTTCTAAGCAGTTTTTATGTAATAAACCTCTTTCTGCTTAGAATACATATAGTGTTATCATTAAGTATGGTAGGTTTTCACCAAAAATTAGGATGGAGCAGAGTCATAGAGTTTATAGCACAGAAATGCAGTTTCAAACTGAGCATCAGACATTAAACACCTCTGTTATTGTCTTGGAATCAAACCCTTGTGAAAGTGTTCACTGGAGACTTTATATTCCATCAAATCCAAGCTTCATGCCATCTCACGCCTCCTTTCCAGATTGTCTCTGGCTTGCTAAATTCTTCCTAATTGCAAAGAAATTCACTCTCACATTCCCCTGTCCAAAACCTAGTTCTAGGGTCGATATTGCACATCCAAACACACCAGAGTGCATAGCAGTTCAAAAGAATTCACATAACATGAGCCATTCTCTATGAAAGCTGTGCTTCTGTGAGTACACATTAACTTTTTGTCTATTGGATAATGATAGTTGATGTGGAAGCCAATGGTATAGGACTGAACTGTCACATGAGAAGTTCAAAGTGCAACCAAGGTGCTGTTATCAGGGAATATCAAGATTCCTCCATCAAGTGGCAAACACACCAAGGAATTCTCTAGGGACAAGACTGAGAGCAAAATGAAAAGCCAGATCCTCCAGCCTATTTTCTGTCTCTACTTCTCACCTCTGACACTCAGCTGTGGAAATCAATCCTGCCTAGTAATTCAGACTGTGTATTCGGTCTGAATTCACAAGTCTTGTTTCCATTCAGTGTTATTTTTCTCATTTCTTATTTTGATTATCTTTCCTTTTGTCTGTTCCTTTTTCTTTTCCAGCATCCCTATTATGCACATTTTAGAACTCCTGATGCTATCCACCAAATCTCTTGTTTTTTTCCTCACAATCATTCTCTTTGTATTTTTACTATGTTATGAAATGTCTTTCACTGGAAGGCAACTAATTCTGGTCTCTGTGGTAACTAGTCTCTCCTTAATTCATCTGCTTAATTTTTAAATATAAAAATTAAACTTCTTTTATTACATTTTGGAAAGTCTTTGTAGAGCTATAATAGAATCTCCCTGAGCCTTCTTTAAAAACATTTTATTGTGGTTATTCTGATAGTCGTCAGTCTCCTATAACGGTGTCATTACTCTAGAAGCTTTCTCATTCTGATGGTTCTCTGTCTCTCTCACTCTGTCACTGTCCCTTATTCCTTCCCTCTACTTGTTTTATCTCAAAGGGACTGCTCTACTGGGTCTCCTTATCCTTTGAGTCTATTTTCATGCTGAGTTCATAGGGTAGCTGGGAGTAATGGAAACCCACAAGCGGTAGGAAGTACTGCTGCTAGCAGAAAGAGATGTGAAAACTTCAATCCCTTCAGCAACATCAAGAAGCCTGGCTAATGCTCTCCTAGGTAGAGAGAGGAGCCTTGAAGATTAGCAGGTCCTCCTAAAACAGCATGCATGGGCTGGCACATCTTTTACTCTTGGGGATGTACAAACACTAAATGTACAAAGAGTTCAGATCCCCAGCCCGGGCCAACTTCCAGGCTCAGAAAAGAAAATTGTCCACAGTTTCCAGCTTGGCAGGGTCAGAGTCTTGGAGCGTCACAGACCCTCCAGTCCAAGTTTCTACTCACCAATGGAGACGCAGTCGGTGATTGAATTTAGAGTTGGGAGTGGATGTCCAGGCAACAGGGACATGTATTCAGGCCAACATCTCATTACACTTCTGATAACTGTGGGGTAGATGGAAAAGATAAAAAACAAAAGCAAAGGCAAGAGGCCTTGAAATACTTGTTTGTTTTATACTTTATCACTTTCCACAAAAGATTTAATATGACTTACAGCAGAACACATGCAATGAAACAGCAAAATGTAAACAGAGATTAAAAATCAGAACCAAACAAAATATATATAGAAGAGATTTAAAAGAAGACAAGAGGAGAAAATGAACTAAGTAACTTTTATCTATATTTGGATTAATGGACAGACTAGCCATGTTGCCTGTGACATTGATTTTTAGTGAAAAATAAAGCACCACTGGGATAAATGAATTCATTAAAATAGATAGAGCCAAGTCAAAAGCCCAAATATCCCTATAGTACATCTCTACATTCTTCACTGCACTTATATAATTTCAGTGGTTAGATGTCAATAAAATCAACTGAGGTTCTAAAACTAAATAAAGTCAGACACAGGTCTGCTAATAGGGAATGAGTAATTTAGTTTACTAACTTTGAAAATGTGTACTGTGCCTTCTAAGAAGTTGTCATGGACTCCTATAATTCTATAATGTCTATAAATCAAATAATTATCAAAGAAAATTGATAATATCTAGAGAAAACATGAACTAGTTTGACTCATAATTTGTGTCATACAAATGAATGAATATGTTATTCTATGTCTTCTCTAATATCATAGGAAAAAAATATTTCCCCCATACTCACCATATAGAAGCTTTTAAATATATTTTTTAAATTTCAGTTTGGAAGAGCATAGAGGAGGGAGGGCATACCTCATCCACAAGGGTATCTGCATAATCAATGTTTGTATACCTAACCCTGAATTGTACCCCACATCTTTATAATAAAAAAAATAAAAAGAAAGAGATTCAAGTTATCTAACCTGCTTCTCAAGTTCCATATCTCATCCTGGACTTACATGCTGCTCATTCAGTAATAAGTTTGTTAAAGCAGTTCTTCTAACCCAGTATTACATTTTTCCAGAAACCAGAATATTGACTACAGTAATTAGGTATAGTCTACTTAGTTCACGTACCTAACTAGGAACACATCTAGAATGATTTTCAAATTCATGTTGTTTAATTTTAAAAAAGCTTGATTGAATACTACTAATAACACACTTTAAAATGAAAAATCCATACATATTATTACTACACAGATAATGTGAACATTAACATACACAGCTTTCTATAAATAATCCAATTTCATTCTGATTTTAACTAAAAGTTTCTTCTCAACAAAAAAGTTACTATTCCTTACCCAGTCTGCCCAAAAGAATACAGACTCTGTTTTTGTCAAGTTTAAATGCATTTTCTTCCAAATTCATATATTTGGACCTCTAATATGTTTAACATCTTATTCTGAGGCTCTGTAGAGTACAGCTTTCTGTATGTCAGCCATAATTCAATAACATGGTTGCAAATAAACACATAGATAAATTTGGAAGGGGAAAAAAAAGCACAAGGTTAATTTAAATGGCCAAATCTTTAATAATCACTTTGGGGGAGAAGATGACTTCCTCCAACACGTTCTATACTAAGAGTCACTTCTTTCTCTAAACTCAGGTGTAAACTCTTTGTCTCTTTTCTTCATTGTGACTATCTTTCTGTACCTCTGTTCTCTGCTCTGGTGTGGAATCAGGACAAAAGACACATGCCTGTTGATGTCCACACAGAATATCTCAGAGCTACTAATATTAAATAACTAAATGCCCCAAATTATGTGGGCTTCATACAGAACTGAAGACCATAAATGTTATTTCATATTTATAGAATAATAGAAATCCTTTCTCACAGACACCCTGATTCAATGTCTGGCATAACCCTGGGAAGCAAGTCAAAAAGACATATGATTATTCTCACTTTATAGCTGAGGAAACTTGGAGTCTTAAATCTGTGAGTCATGGTAAAAACCATCGGTCAGATAGATCCAGATTCTAATTCCAGGGCTCTTAGTGGGTGTGGGTTTTTCATCTCTCCATTCATCTTAGCTTCCTCTATCCTCACAGACCTGCTGTGAGGGTTAAATTGAGATAATGGATACAGAGCACTGATATAATCCTAGGATTTTATTATTGTTTGTTTACTAAATAGCATTTTTTCCCTGTATCCCTCCCTCAGAAAGCTGGATCTGTCTGACCACCCGAATTCCTAAGAGCACCCATCTTTTCTAACTCCCAAGCAAGTGGAAAACATCTCAACTCAGAAGCTCAATTTCACTCTTATTCTTTATACCTTGCCCATACTATGTAAAAATTTCTCCAGCAGAGATAAATACAGATACAGGTTTTGTGCAGCCGGATAGATATACAATTTAGAAGCTCCCTCTTTATGAAAAGAATATGAAATTGAGAATACAAAAGTAAGCATTAAAGTGCTATTTATTTAGAATGAAAGAAAACACAAGTGATAATTTGTAAAGAACTAAGAACATAGTTCTTAGTTCTTATAGAGGTGTGTCTGATAGTTAATGAGTATTCATTAACTATCAGACACACCTCTATAATACCTTTTCCTACATTTTTGGCTGTATACCCTTTGTATAACAATTTTGAAACATTTTTCAAATGCAGAGATTACTAGAATAATTCAGTCATTCCGCTAGCATAGTTTATTGTTTTTGTTTTGCTTATTGAACACAATAAACATTTGGTCTGTAACAGCCAAACTTCACTAAGGAAAGATATGCCAGATACTTTAAGGTGCCATCTGATGTACCAGAATGCATAAAATAAGCAAGTTCACCAGTTTGTTATACTGCTATAGATTTGTGTTCTTTAAACACAAGAATTCTGATAAATTTTATTTCACATCACAACCACTGAAAAAAGATGGATGTTACCAACTAGATAGAACTTGTGCTCTCATTAGAGATCAATACAAACTGGATCCTCCACTTATAATCTTGCACATCTGACATTTGGGAAAATGTCCCATAGAGCAGCTTCTGACTTCACACATTTCAAACATGGCTTCTGCTCTCTTACCAGCATACCTCAGAAGCTGGGTTTATATCATGATACTGTACTGCTGGATGAGTTATATAGTGAGCATAAAATGAGTTTTCCTGTGAGATACAAGTATAATAGGACATCTAGCAGTAACTCAAGTATACTCAGAAATGGCTCCAAACTACACAAATTACCTCATAAATTTTTTAGCTAGATGCCACAGAGGCATGCAGTGCCTCTGATACTACACACCATAAAAAGAAGTCAGTTCACAGAAAGTTGGAGTGAAGAGAGCAGTGATAACTGATTGCTGTTAAAACTCTTCTTTGTCTAATTTTACAAATCCTCTGACCACTAGAAGTCACTGCTTTGGCCCCACCTACCAAGGCCTTAGAGGGGATCTAGTGTGAGTGAGTGGCCCTGAAACCTCCACTTCACCAACTCACAGACAAGCCACCTTGGGGGCGACCCATCCCAAAGCACTGTCAGGGTGCCAATTTAATCGGATGCCTCCATTTTTGCTTTTAAGGGAGAAATACTTTTTTAAACTTTCAAGTAGTATAATAGGGCGTGTTCACTCCTCGTGATTGCCTTTACCCCACTTTTCATTGATTTATTTTCTTTGATCAGTTTTGTTTCCTTGAAAAGCTTGAGCAGTTACAGCTGGGAGAAAAACATGTCTACCCACTGGTTGTTGATTCCATAGCATTTTAACACTTGAGCATATTTTTAACCCTTGAGCTTTAACCCCAATTTTGATCTCTCCTTGTTGTGTTCCCATTTCAGATCCACTCTAGCACTGAAAACACCTAGCTAAAAAGCTTCTTTCTGTAGCCTCTGGCCACAGGATGTAACTATCCTGTTTTCCTTCCATCATGGATCTTACCGCAGTCACTGAGCTAATTCAATGTTCAGGCCCGTTAATCTGGAACTTCAAATCAATAGAGAGAGCAGACATCTCACCAATGGTCTACAGAACATCAGCAACTGTGGCGGCCACATCTGAAAACTTCTTCCACTGCCAGAGATCAGCATGCACACCAGCGTACCATTGCCAGGGCAGCTACCCTACATGTGGATGGCTTCTCAAACACCCGAGGCGGGGGAAGTAAAGGGAGAAAAGGGGAGGCTATCACTTGTCATTTCCTCATTGTTTGCCATTAATACCAACACGACACAGCCTTCCAACAATGTAAGCTAGTGTGGAGTATGGTCCGGACATGGACTGTTTCCCCCACTCCCTTCCCTCAAACAGTGGCCTCTGGCCAAGGCTGGTCTCTGAAGGGTATTCATATTACCAATAATGAGTCATTGGATGCAGGTGACAAGGCAAAGTTGAAAGTAATGAAGTTGTTGCTCTTAATCAATGTAATTGTAAACACCAGGTGGAATTTGACTAATTAACTTGCCTGCCTATAAAACCATTTGCTATACTCCCCCAAAGCATGGATTCTTCACCAACCCACCACCATCCATGCTTCCCAGAAGTCTGAATAAACCAGTGTCTTTCCCTGTTGGACCTTCAAGTGATTTCTTTGGAATAGATAAACATTACATGCAAGTCCCCTCAGATTTGGAGTTACCGTGTTATAGCTAATCAGTGCCTGCTCTTGGAACCCTCAAATCTCCCACTCCACTCCTCTCAATCTCCTATAGTGTCTAGAGTTCTCTTCCTTGTTGTCTTCTCCTCTCTAGTAAGATGTTTTCCAGGAAGATATCTGATTTAAAAGAAAGCAAAAAGAAAATGTCCACATTCAGATATCCCAGGTGCAGATGAATAGTTTTGTGTCCCACTAACACAGTGTTTATCAAAACTGCCTTCACATTAAAATCACTTCGGCAGATTTTTTAAAAATACAAATACCTGGGCCCCAATCCAGGCGAATAAAAGCAGACACTCCGGGGTGGGGCCCAAGTGTGGGGATATTTCTAATCGCTCCTCAGATGAATCTATTTTGCTATTTTATTTTCATGGGAGAAAGGAAGCATAAGGAAAAATGTGGAACTACGGTTTGTGGAATTTCAGGCAACAGAAAGCAAGTGAGGTATTTTAGGAACCAGATGGCAGAAGGCTTTCCCAGCAGCCTTTGAAATCCCTTAAGGAGTCAATTTACTTCTTCCCTTCGTAGATAGAGCCTGCTCTGAATACTGTTCACATACACCAACCGAATCTGAATTGAACTGACTGAAGTGCCAATATCTTATAACAATTCAAGTCCACAACATCTGTAAAGAGTCGCTTTCATTTTTCAACCACGGATTTCATCAACTGCATTTTGAACATGTCACAAATAGTGACAGCAGATATCATTAGAGCCTAGAAATTTTCTATTTCCCTATCAACGTTGTTTATTAACGAGTGCTAGATGAGCACCCATTGTAGATAACATGTACTGAGAACCATTAGGATATTAAGAAATAACTACAGAGATCATCTTGCCATAGCTATAAAATCCCATGGTTCTGTGGCATATCTCGTCTCTATGTGAACACTTTAGAGAGGCCTCTTATGAGATGGACTTTTGGAGGCATCAAGGACAAATGATTCCCCCAACTGTCTCCTTTATGAAATTCATATTTCTTCCAGATAAGTCCATGTAAGTTTCACAAACTTAACTTGGAAAAGGTGACACATGAAATTGTAGCACCTACTGTCCCCTTTGACAAATACTGGCCACCAGATCACATAGAACAAATCCCTCAAGGTTTAGGACCTGAACAGGGAAGTTCTGTAGGGATAGATGAGACCACAAAATCTAAGCCTCAGTGAAGCAGGGAGGACTGCAGTTCTGGGATGGTCACAGAGGCCCAACAGAGAAGAGAAAAGCTACAAGAGAATTGCCCCAGAAAAGGCAGGTGGTGGAGGTCAAAAGAAATGGACATCACAGTCTCTGCCACTTCTCAGTGTTGCCCCGGGCAGACCAAGCCTCTGTGTGTTCTGGACAACCCCTTGCTGGTCTGAACCTTTGGCTTTATGGCCATCACTGTACCTTGACCACTCTCTACCAGTTTTCACATGACTTCCCACAACCTGGCTCCCAGCTTCTGTAGCTGCTAATGACTGTTCCTTGTTTCTGCCTAGTCCCATCTTCTACCAGCTTCCTTACTGCTTCCTGACCCCTAGATGAAGGGTAGGATGGTGCTCTTTTAAAGAAAAGTCTAGAAGAGAACCATGGCTCACTGGGAAGCAGAGGGTAAGAAGGATATGTTGGGTAACCATATGACTAAGAAGTGCGTGTTTATTAATGAAAAGACATTGTATAGTGTTTTGCTTCCATTATGCTGTAAACATCAGCAGTGATCAGTAAGTGCTCCCATTTCTAAGAATGTATTCTTCCCTTTCTTCCTTCCCTTCAATGGGATATTCTTGTACTGTTCTCTGTCTAGAAAGAGAATATTTAGAGCACATGTGAAAAACTCATGTATCCTCCAGTCTAGATGGAAGAGATCTGGGTAAGAGCTTCCTACTTACTTAGTAAGTGAAACCTGAGTCCAAATGAGTGCTATTACTATTTTTATGTAGAAATGCTGAGGTTTATGTAATCTTCAGAATGATGGGACACATATATTTAAGGTATTTTTATCACATTGCTTTTACAGTCTACCTCCTTCAAGAAAAATTTGCATTTGTTAGTCCAACTGCCTTTATATCTTAAGAAAAGTCTTCATCTTTTCAGGCTGATATCTTAAGACATGTCTTCGTCTTTTCAGACTGCTACAGCAGAATACCATAATTAATAACTTATGGGGGGCTCACAAACAACAGAAATTTATTTCTCATAGTTCTGGAGGCTGGGAAGTCCAATCATAGTTCTGGAGGCTGGGAAGTCCAAGGTCAAGGCACTGGCAAAGCGGGTGTCTGATGAAGGCCCATTTTCTAGTTCACAGGGAGAGCCTTCACTCTGTGTCCTCATATGATAGAAAGGGGCAAGCATGTCTCTAGGGTTTCTTTTATAAAAGTATTAATCCCATCCATAAAGGCTCTATTCTTATGACCTAATTATCCCTCAAAGACCTGCCCTCCCCTAACACTAACACCTTGAGGGATAGAATTTTAATATACGAATTTAGGGGGGGACACGAACATTTAGATTATAGCAGATATCACCCTAATTAGACATTCAGAAAGCATAATTGTGTTATGAAATATTCTCTGCATTTAATAAAAAGCATTAAATCGTGCTTGCTTTTTTCATTCACATGTAACCTGTATAAAATAAGGTTACTTTGAATGCATTGCAAAGTAGGCTTGGATTGGTGAAACAATCTGAATTCAGAAGTTCCCAATCAATGGTCAGTGATGTTAAGAGAAGTTCTAAGATGAAGAATTGAACATATGCCCTGGATACTATGAAGGCATAAATAAATATATCCCAAATGAATCAGACCCAAATTGCTGGCTTTGACTTTCAAATTTAATTATAAATACAAATTATTTCATGACAATCTAATTAACATTTAAGGTTGTTCTAGTTCTTAAAATTACACCTTAAAAATCTTAGCTTTAGGCCAGGCTCAGTGGCTTAGCCTGTAATACCAGTACTTTGGGAGGCCAAGGCAAGTGGATTGCTTGAGCCCACGGGTTCGAGACCAGCCCAGGCAACTTGGCAAGACCTCATCTCTACAATAAATCAAAAATTAGCCGGTCATGGTAGCATGTGCTTGTGGTTCCAGCTACTTGGAAGGCTGAGGCAGAAGGATCGCCAGAGCCCAGCAGTTTGACGCTGGGGTGACCATGAGTGTGCCATGGAACTCCAGCCTGGGCAACCGAGTGAGACTCCAACTAAAAAATAAATAAATAAATCTTAGCTTTGTTTTTAGCAATAGCTTGCTAAAATACAATTATAGTAATTAAATAAGAAAGAATAAGTTTTCAGGGGGAAAATGAATTGGTATGAACTTTTTTTTTCCATTGCTATTTGAATTAGCCATGGGAGATATTAAAACAATTAGAATTTTTCTGCAGGCAGCAAAGATAATTGGCATATATTTTAAAAATTTCCTAGTATGTCATCTGAATAGATATAGAACAGTAAAACCAAGTCCCAGATATTTTAGTGAATAATCTACTTTTATAGACTTTCCCTCAGTTTATTTAGACCATTAATTAAGGACAAAGGTATTCAATCACTTTTGTTTAAATATAAGAAGACTCAATAAAATGTAAGCCGATAAAGTGTCCCTACTGTGCCCTGTACAAGGGGGACTCAAAAAAACCCAGAATTATTTTTGGCAGGCAGACTCCTTGTAGTGCAGCTTTTCCCAATTAGGTAAGTATTCTAGAAACCCATTGGTATCCATGTACCAGCTAGCATTGTGAGAGGCTGCATTCGGTGTCAGTGAATTTTTGTTTGTTTGTTTGGAGATTCAACACATTTGCCCATTTCATGACGAGTGACATACATGAACATTCTGACTACCCTGTGCTAAGTGTTCAGCAGTTTTTGACTGAAAATGGAAAGACCCCTGTGCCCTACCCTTCTTATTCACAAGATTTCACCCCAGCGACTGTTTTTGTCCTCAGAGGGAAAAATGTTTTGCCAGTGTGGAAGAGGTAAAACAAAAACTGCAGAAGCACTAAAAAGTATCAAAAATGACCAGCTTAAAAACTGTTTTGAGCAGTAGAAAAAAAATCTCAATAAGTATATTGAATCAAACCGACAGTATTTTGAAAGTGACTGAAGCATAAACATGTAAGAATAAATACACAATTTTTTATAAATAAATTCTGAGTTTTTTGGAGTCCCTCCTCATATGATGGGATTTGGCCAAAAGTGAATATAGAATATAGAGGATTAAAATGAGCTAGTGAAGAGGGCTTTCAATTGACTAGTGACGGGTTCATTTCATTTGTTCATTCAATGAATGTTTTTTGTGTACTTACTATGAGGCCAGCAATGTGTTAAGTTCAGAGGACATAGTAGTGGCCAGGACAACCTTTCCAGAACTTACTCTCTAGAGAGCAGTCCTCAACCTGGTATAATATAGCACTGAGAGTTCGGGATCACCTTCTAATGGGTACATGAGCTTGGGAAGTTTAACGATTGTCAATTTCTAGATTCCCAACCACCATATGTACTTCACTAAAATTATGCTGAGAATCTGACTGTGGTCCAGAAATCATTCCGGCTCTTTTTACCCAACTCCTATTTCATAAGCATCTTTTTCCCACCATATAAAAGAAAGATATAACTCACCCCATCTCAAATTATACTATTGCCTATGTAGCATGACTGTGGAGAGAATTGAGGGCTATAATATGTGAGGGTGTGAAAATTCATTCACATCTTTACTTTTTTCAGCAAAAATTTAGAACTGCCTGTAACGCAAAGGCACTATACTAGGATCTAGAAATGTTCAAAGCAAATACTGGGTTCTCTTCCTTTGGAAAAAAAAATGCAAACTATTAGAAAAGACAAATGTGTTAAACTTATTCAAATAAAATGTGACAAAAACTAGAGTGTAAAAACTATTCAAAACAATTTACAATGACATGGAAACATCTTTTAATTGCCTGTCATCTCCCAGGTATTAAATTTTATGAGAAATTGCAATGCTAATTTATATCTACTAATAGATTTCCATTGTACAAAGGTAACAATTTGGCCAATGAAGTTTTTAATGTCTTCTATCACTTCATCTACACAATTTTAAGTGGAAGGTACTCTCAAATCAAAGAATATTTTTAATAACTCTATCCACTATCTACTCAGTTGTACCTCTAAGGATGACACATGAAAAGACTTCACTCTATAGCTAAAAAAATCAGTCTTCTATAGAGTTTCCTGATGTGTGTTATCTCTACTTAGCCTTCTGAATTTGGGAGACAACGTAAACAGAATAAAAGGAAAAGAAAAGGTGAGAAAATGTCTTTTTCCTAATGCAACCATCTTTATGGTTGTCTAGTTGCCTGAAGTTCCAAAGACCATCATTCATTCGTTTATTCTACAAATATACATTAAGTGCTTACTGTGTGCCAGGCACTAACCTAGGCACCAGAGATAGAAGTAAACAAAATTCCCTGCCCTTCTACAACCTTTACAAATTCTTGAGGGGAAGGCCAAAAATGAAATAAAAATAAGCATGCTAAAATAACTAAGCATATGGAATATTAAAGAGAGATGAGTACTATGGAGAAAGATAAAACAAACAGAGTTGATTACGCTGGTAAATAGAGAGTTCAATGCTCACGAGAGTGGTTAGGGCTGACCTTCCTGAGAAGGGGACATCTGAGCAAATGCCCGATGAAGCTGAAGGAAGTGGGCCATGCTGACAATTAAGGAAAGGAGGAGCAGCAGGACCAAAGCCCCTGACATGGAAGTATGCCCAGTATGTTCAAGAAATAGCAAAGAAGCTGGGGATACCAGAGTGAAGTGGCCACAAAGAGCACAGATGTGGAGGAGGTCATGCAAGTTAAGGAAGGCCAGAGGGAGTGGGGGCTGGGAAGGCATGGTCAAGCTATTCCATTTTTATTCTGCAAGAGATGGGAAGCCATTGAGCCTTTAAGCAAAGGAGCAACATGACTGGACCTATGTTTTAAAGGAATCACTTAACTTCTCAGCTGAGAATAGACTGTATTGCGCAAACATGGAAGGGAGACCCATTACAAGGAATCTGAACCCGAATTTTCCCCAAAGCAGTGCCTGAGGCAATGGCTTATCCACAGCTGGCTTCTTATGTAAAGTACAGTGGTCACAAGAAAAAGGACCAGGAACCTGAGAGGGAAATGGACACAGAGAGTGAAGCAAGAGCATTATGAAGCTAGTTGCTGTGGGGAACTGGAACCCCACACAGGTAAGCCTCTGGGGAGGTGTACTGTATACAATATCTACCCAAAGGATGGGGAGGGGTCCTGTCTACCCAAAGGATGGGAAGGGAAGTTTTTCTCCACAGCTCTCATTCCTCATTGGCCAAGTGTGGCTTCATGGAGAGTTAATTCTCTTAAACAGATTTGAGACCTGTTATCCTGCCTCCTCACTAGGTGGTCTTATGAACAAACTTTCCTTTAGAAAACTTTGTCATTACAGTGATTGGTTTACTGTATGCAGGCAGAAAACCGGTCATCACAATGATTGGCTTACTGTGTGCTCGGTATCAGAGGTGGTGACAAACTCAGATTAGAATAATTTTTTTAATGTAAGGCCAAAAAGATTTGTTGACTGACTTAACAAAGAATGTAAGAAAATGAGAGATTTTAGGATAATACCAAGCCTAAACCACAAGAATAATATAATGTGTGTTAACTAAGTAGGAGAAAACTGCACAAAAATGAGATTTGGGAGAATGATTGGGATCTTTCATTTTTTATTATGTTAACTTTGATCTTCCTATTAGACAAACAAATAGAGATCTTGATATATGACCTTGGAGTAAGAGTTCAGTGGAGGGATCCAAGCTGGAGATACAAATGCTAGGAATCCTAGAATACACATAATACTTGATCCATAAAATTTCACAAGATCACCAAGAAAGTGAGTACTTTTAAAAAACTCATATCTGGAGGTCCTATCATTAAGATGTTGAGTAGAGGAAGAAAACCCATCAGAAAAGATTGAGAAGGAGGAACCATTAGTTTAGCGGGAAAACCAGGAGCCCATGTGCTATAAGCCAAACTGGGAAAGTGTTTCAAGGAGGAATGAGTGATCAATCCAATCAAATGCTGCAAAAGGGTCAAGAATTGAACACTGCATTTAGCACTGAGGATATCTTCGATGCCCATGCCTGAGCTGTTTTTTGCCAAAGTACTTACGGCGAAAATCCAATTGATTTGGCTTCAAAAGACAGAGGAGAGCACTTAGAGTTTGTGAGTATGGAAAAGCCATTCAAGAGTTTTGCTGAAAGAGAGCAGGTATCCAGAGGACAGGTAGGACAAAGAAAGATCTTTTACAGCTGGAAGAAATAACGGCATGTTTATATGTTGATGGGAATGATCTAGTAGAGGGGAAAAGTGATGACCCAGAAGATAGAGGGGGAGAAGGCATTGCCCTTGAGTAGATGGGAGGGGAGTGGGTCTAAGACACAAGCAGAAATGTAGGCCTTTTTAGCATTCAAAGTTCAATCACAGGAAGGAGGAAAGGCAGAACCTAAGGATGCATATGTGGATCCCAAGAACTTGTAGAAGTTCTTTCTAGTTTAGTCTACTTGAATGCTGAAATTAAAAGCAGAGTGGGTGAATGGGGGCTGGGAGTGAAGAGAAATAGACAGAACTCAGATGACTGATTTTTAGAGCAAACTACTCTGTATGGCACTATAATGGTGAATACATGTCATTATATTAGAGGGGACCTCAAAATGGGAATTTATTTGTTAAAAAAATGAGTATTTATTTTTGTATATTTAAACTTCAGTCACCTTCACAGTACTCTCCATTTGATGCAATACGCCTACCATGATTCTTTTTCCACTGCTCAAAACAGTTTTTTTGAAACTCATCAATTTTTATGCCCTTTTGTTTTTCTGCCGTTTTTTATTTCATATCTTCCACATTGGCAAACGTATCCCTTTGAGGACTTTTCTTCATTGGGGAAACAAACAAACAAACAAAAAAAGTCGCTCGAGGTGAGATTAGGAGACTAGTGAGGGTGGAGCACAGGGGTCATGACTTTTTTTGTCAAAAACTGCTGAGCACTCAGCACAGTGTGGGCAGGTGCACCTGTAAATCACCCATCATGAAACGGGCAACTGTGTTGAAAGAATCTCCAAAAAAAATTCACTGAAGCCAAATGCAGCTTCTCACACCAGTGCTAATTTGTACACTGATGCCAATGGGTTCCTAGAACACTTACCCGTGAGGGAAGCCTGTACTGCAAGGGGCCTGCCGTCCAAAAAATAATTCCAGGTTTTTTTGGGCCCTCCATATGTTTGTCCAAACTCATAAAATTTACACCACCACCAGTGAATACTAATGTAAACGACATACTTTAGGTGATAACAATTTGACCAAATAAGAAGGTACAGAATAATTGCCAGGTAATACCAAGGGACCACTGGAAGTTCAGGACCATGAGTTTAAAAAGCCAACAATCAGCCTGGTTGTATTCTTTTCTCCAGCAAGATCCAGGTCTCCAGGTAGGATACAAAGGAACTGAAATTAGATTTAATTGGGGCTATAATCTAGCCTGGAGACAAGGAAACTGGAGAGAGAGAGAGAGAGGAGGGAGACAGAATGAGAGAGAGAGAGAAGGAAAGGGAATGTGTGAAAGAGAACATGTAATCAAAGCTTGGTATAGAAGAACATGAGGACATGAGGTGGGTGAGAAACAGTGAAAAGTGTTAGTGGAGATGGCAAGATCAACCATGACCCTACTTGACTATTTACAAATCCAGGACCACAGTTAAGAACCTTAGACATCAGAAACATTTGTTTTAATTTTTAATTTTGAAGAATTATTGACCAATAGGAAGCAACAAAAATAATACAAAGAGGTCCCATATACCCTTCATCCAACTTCCCCCAATGGTGGCATCTCATGTAATTGCAGTATGATACCCAGAAGCATTTTAAGATATTAGGTGCCTTAGTATTGAAGTAAATTTGAAGAAAAAGAGGAAGATGGCATAAAAGAAGGAGCACACACTCAGCTGTAGTCATAAACTTGATCCTCTCCTTCACTTCATCCAACCCATGGACTTTGAGTCAGATCAACAGACTTTGGGTGAGACACACTCGGGTTCAAATCCAGGCTCCGTTTTTCATTGGCTTCAACAGCTTGGGCAAGTGATACAGTGGTTTGAGACCTAAAATTGAGACTCATTATCATGCATCACTTTTTAAATTAATGTATATAGTAAAATCGAAAGGATCTCAGATGTCCTAACAGCAAGTTGACCTCCCTGCACTGCCCCTCATCCCATGTAGAAAGGTTCCCAAACAACCCTTCTTATCAAAGGAATCAAGCAGGTTTCTGCTTATCCCTGAGTAGTGGGTTTCAACTCTCTGTAAGCCCACAGAATTATTCAAATAAGACAAGTCATATCTTCCTGTGGGAACCAGGAGAGGAACCCCACCCTCTTGATCCTACAAAGCCTGCCTCCCACAGCCTTCAATTGTTTACTGTTCCTGAGTGCAAACTTGTGTTGCCCAGCATGGGGCTTAATGTTCTCCTCCTTCAACTGAAAATACATGTGATTCATAGGCTGCTGTACATCTCATCAGTCCACTGCCAGATGTCACGTGTTCAGCCCCCATATCCTTAGGCTAGGAACTTCCCCCTCACCAACAGAATGAATAGAAGATGATCAAAACATATGCACCCCTGGTCTCCTATTCTATGAAATGGGTATTAAAATATAACCCCTGTCCAAAATCAGATAAACTATCCCGCACCATCTCTGTTCAACAAATATTCTCTCCCAGAAGATGGGGGCCTCAGACGCAGCTCAAGAGATACCTTCTTCACAATGACTTACGGCTCCTCTCTGTGAATTCGCACAGCAATCTTAATGTCTGCCACTCTAATAACACATGCATTATCCTCTCAGAGGCATCTAACTTTACTGCCACTCCCAAATTATGAGAGAGCAAAGCTATATCTTATACCTCCTTTCTATGCCTCAAAACACATTACACAGTTTTGTGACCATAGTAGATGCTAGAGAAATAAAAATATTGTCTCACATTTATTGAATACTTCAGACTTCACATTGAAAGTAGGTATTTTTACTAACTTAGTCACACACAGCACACTACCCTTAACACAGCGGCTTACTGCAAGAATTATTTTAGCCGGGCTCGGTGGCTCAGCCTGTAATCCCTCGCCTGGGGAGGCTGAGATGAGTGGATTGCCTGAGCCCGCGGGTTCGAGACCCGCCTGGGCAACTTGGCGAGACCTCATCTCTACATTAAATCAAAAATTAGCCGGGCGTGGTAGCGTGCGCCTGTAGTTCCAGCTACTTGGAAGGCTGAGGCAGAAGGATCGCCGGAGCCCAGCAGGTCGAGGCTGCGGTGGCCGGGAGCGGCCACTGCACTCCAGTCTGGGCGACAGTGAGACTCCAACTCAAAAAAAAAAAAAAAAAAAAAAGAATAGAAATCATGCACTTTCTGCTCTTAGACCACAATGGAACTAAATTAGAAATCAATAACAGAAAGATAGCTGGAAAAACCTTAGTTTCTTAGAGATTAAACAACACACTTCTGGATAACACATGAGTCAAGGAAGAAATGTCAAGAAAAATTTGGAAATATTTTGAACTGAGTAAAAATTACAATAATATCAAAACATTAAGTATCTATGATTCAATGTAAAAAATTTGCAAGAAACTCTAAATCATTATTGATGTAAGTTTAAAAAGACCTACATACAAGAAGGAATATATCTTATTCATATAACTAGAGAGTCACTATTGTAAAGATGCCAGCTCTCCCTAAATAGGTCTATAGATTTACTGCAACCAAATAATTCCCAAAAATAAAATATTAGGTAGAAATTGACAAGACAATTCTGAAGTTTATATGACTATATAAGGGACAAAAGGTAGCCATTCATACACACCTAAAGAATAAAATAAAACAAGATGACTTGCTGAACTAGAGATCAAATTTAATTAAGACGTGTAGTGCTGCTCTAAGGAAAGACAAAACAAACAGATCTACTTTTGTAGGGACACTTGATTTGTAACAACGGTGGTGATCACTGCACTGGTCAGGAAAGGTACTGGTTTAATTGTATGCATATGTTGCAACAAATAAAACCTGGCCCCTATTTGACTTTATATACAAATATGAGTTCTAAATATGAAAGATTTCTAGAAAATAATATAGTGTATCATCTTTATGACTATGGGGGTTAGGAAAATATTTGTTTAAAAATGTAGAAAAAGCACTACCTTTTTAGAGGAAAAATGTTGATAAATTAGACTACAATAAAATTAAGACCTTTGTTCATCAAAAGACACTATCATAAAATTGAGAACATATTTGCAACACAAATAACTGTTGAAGCACTGATAATATAGACTGAATTTTAAAGGCAAGGAACTTAGGCATTTCCCTAAAGAAGAAATCTAAATGGCTAATAAATGTAAAGGTTCTCACCTTCATTGATAGTCAAATTAAGATCTCAATAAGATACATGACACACCTTCTAAAATGGTTAAAAGTGAAAAAGACTGAAAATACAAAAAACTGGATAGAATGGAGCAAAAAGATTTCTCATACACTACTGGAAAAAAGTAAATTGGTATAACTACTTTGGAAAACAATTTGGTTGTATCTATTATAGAAATTTGTGTGTCTGTTTACTAAGGTACATGTAAAAATGTTCATGGCATCATTATTGTAACCTCCCAAAAATGTAATTGCCCAAACACCTAGTACTAGAAGCAGTGGAATGAATAAATTGTGTCATGTTTATTCAGTGGAATACTATACAATAGTGAAAAGAAATAAACTACAGCATGAATAAATCTCATAAGCAGATTGAAAAGAGAAGTCTTACTTGAAAGTATATTTATACTGTGTAATTTCATCAATAAAGTGTAGAAACATCGGCAATATTGAACTGTAATGTTCAGGATAGTGGTCACCTTTCATAAGTAGAAGAGGGACTAGAAGAGGGACTAGAAGAGGGAAGAATTTTTATACAGAATGTGGGACTTTTCCTCTGTGGCTCTTTCCTTTCCTGGATTCTACTCTCATTTTTCAATGGTTGTGATGGCCACATTGCATTTCTTTGTCATGTCTTTATAGTCTCCTCTGACATGTGACAGTTCCTTTTTCTGTTTTTGTCTTTCATGGACTTGACACTTTTGAAGAGTCTATATTGCATGCTAGTTATTTGTGGAATTTCCCTCAGTTAGGATTTGTTTTTTCTCATTATTGGATTGACTTTTTTTTCTTTTTTTTTTTTTGAGTTGGAGTCTCACTCTGTCACCCAGACTGGAATGCAGTGGCCGCTCCCGGCCACCGCAGCCTCGACCTGCTGGGCTCCGGCGATCCTTCCGCCTCAGCCTTCCAAGTAGCTGGAACTACAGGCGCGCGCTACCACGCCCGGCTAATTTTTGATTTATTGTAGAGATGAGGTCTCTCTAAGTTGCCCAGGCGGGTCTCGAACCCTCGGGCTCAGGCATTCCACTCACCTCAGCCTCTCAAAATGCAGGATTAAAGGCTAAGCCACGGAGCCCGGCTGAGGCTGAACATTTTTTCATGTGTCTGTTGGCTGCTTGTATGTCATCTTAGAGAAGTGTTTGCTTATGTTTTTTGCTCACTTTTTAACGGGGTGGTTTTTTTTTCTTTTTACTTTTTTTGAGTTCCTTGTACATCCTGGATGTTAGGTCTAGTCCACTGATTTTTTTGTCTCACTTCTTAAACACCTATTCTCAAAGGTTTTTCTTCTTATTTCTAAGAGTCAAGTGTCTCTGGGTCTCTCAGGAAACATCTCACCTCTGTAGGGAGCCTTTCTTTCTCTTTATCACGTGTCTGACTGTCCCCTTGGTTTCTTAAAACTCTCTCCTCTCTTCCTTTGAGGTCCCTTTGGCCTAGTTTGGAGATTGTTTTTTATTTATCTATTTTTATTTGGATTGATTAATTCTGCTGGATATGACTGAACAGGAGTTGAGATCCAAGCAATGGAACTAGGATTAAAGGCAAGTGACAATCACCGATCTTTCTTGGACTCAAGCATTGATAATTCACTAGAACTTGTACTGGAAAGTGTGTATAAAGGCTTTTGGAAGTTAAAATTCTTATTTAAGCTAACTCAGGAGATAGGAGAAGATCTGCTGAGTCAGACTCAGGCATCTCACTTCCAAGTCTCATCAAAGAGACTGTAAATTTGGCAGTCCTCAAGAAAAAATGGGAGAAAGCATTATGAGACCAGAGGCTGGTAAAAAGTCTCCTTGCAAAGAGTCAAACTTTCTGACGCCCAACACTTAGCCATATCTTTTTGGGGTATGTGTGTATGCATGTGCCCATGCACGCACAGTTTGGGGCATGATTGGAACTTGCATAGGGGCTTGGGAATTTGACAGCAAATAAGACCTGTGAAACAAACACTCC
>CAUYQG010030482.1:0-31237 GCA_963574415.1 Tarsius wallacei | reverse complement strand
AGTGAAAACAGCATAAGTAATAGTTAAAATGCAAATACGTTGAGTTTTTAGAGCCTAAAGTCTGGAATTTTCACGATCTAAAAACAGACCATTAGGAGAATAAATGTATATTTTTCTGATTATGTTCTTTGTGCTTTGCATGTCACAAGCCTATGTTCCTAAACAACATTGGAGTCTCACTCCGTCACCCAGGTTGGAGTACAGTGGCACGCTCACAGCCACCCCTGAGTCAAGCTGCTGGGCTCTAGCGATCCTTCCGCCTCAGCCTTCCAAGTAGCTGGAACTACAGGCGCGCGCTAGCACACCCAGCTCATTTTTTGATTTATTGTATAGATGAGGTCTCGCCAAGTTACCCAGGCTGTTCTCGAACCCGCAGCCTCAGACAACCCTCCCACCTCGGCCTCCCAAAGTGCTGGGATTACAGGCTTGAGCCACCTGGCCCTGATAACATGCTTTAATCCGAAAAAATTAAAATTATTTTCAGAGTCTTTAAGAGTATTCCTTGACTCTATCGCCCTTTTCAAATACTCAATTTACTTCAATTTTGCTATGGCGAGGGCCAGAATTATTTAATAGAAATGAAGCCGGGAAGTCTGTTTGGTTAATGTTCTGCAAAAAAAAAAAAAAAAAAAAAGAATTGGCTTTTTACTTAGATTTATCAAAGCGTTTATCCAAAAGGGAGATAAGGCAGAGTTTTATATTGGCAAAATATAGGTTCTGATATTCCTTATGTTGGTTATCAGCAGCCTGAAATCGTCATTGATTCGCTTCAGAAAATAAATTCTATCACAAATTGAAACTGAGGGTGATACGGATCCTTTACTGTAAATGTCATCTCTCTTTTGTTCTTGAGTGCCATCTAGTGTTTTTTAAGGGAATAATTAGCTAAACTCTCATATGCCACCCACGCTGGAAGAAAGCCTTAGTCTAGAGGGAGATCATGCGGTCCAATCCCCTGTCTCCATTTTTCACAGAAAGCTGAGTCAATGCTTTCTGGAGGTGAAACACAGGTAACTCCTGATCGATCTCGAATGAGATTTTATTCTGGGATACTGTGAACACGCTCTATTACATCCTGTTGACTTTATTTACCATAATCATCACCATTTATTCATAGTTTCAGCAGCACAGAATTATATACAATGCTCATTAAAGAAAATGAAATACTACCGTGGCTTTGGAGTGAGACCAATAACTCTGCGATTTGGTGCAGGTTATAGACTTCCCATCACCGTAGACTCCATACTCCATCACCGTAAAATGGGCAACCCCTTATCTGTCAACATCACCACATCTATCTCGAGGGTTGTTTTGAAGTGGGGAAAAAAAGAAGGTGCAAAGTTCCCAGGAGAATTTATGATCCGTGGAAGCAGACAATTAGCAGCAGCCACTTTTAGTCTTGAATGAGTAGCCCTGTAAAATGGAGTTCCCAGAAGCCAACACTGTATCAGATCAGCCTCCATCAGGACAAATCAAGTCTGATTTTGTTCAATAACTAGAGTGGTATCTTTTCTTTCTGCTAACAGTCCCCCCCCCCCCGCCCTTAATGCACACAGTACAGTATAATGGGTGACCGCAGTGGCTCTAGTGTCTAGAGATGTGGCTCAAACCCCAGCTTCTCCACTTATTGGTCAAGTGACCACGAGCTTTCCACTTGACTTTTTGCAGCACAGTTTCAACATCGGTCAAGTAGGGATAATGACAATCCCTATGTCACTGTTTTTGTGTGTGTGAGGATTAGACATTTTGATATATGTACCTGGCATATAGCAATTGCTATATGAAGTAGCTGTTGTTTAAATATATGCGGGAATTTAAAGCAAAAGAAAAGTCACTTACTTGGTACACTTGTAGAACTAAGAGATATTTACCAAAACCTCAATTTCCAAGAAAAAGACTGCTACAATACATAGGTTAATTTCCTTAATCAGAAATAACTGGAAAAATGTGTTAGGTGATCCTAATAGAGACTGTTTAAAATTGTCATTTCGAAAGATCTTTTTGATGGAAGTATTTGCTTTAAACATTTTAATAATTTCCCCATATTTCTTCCTTTCTGCCCCCTACTGTGCTTTGTGTGCTTGTGGTTATTATGTCATGTAATACCATAACAACACTTTGAGGGAGGGGACTGTGACCATTTTCCAGACTGTACAGATGAGGAACTGAAAGCCAAAGAGAAATTAAGGGACTTACCCAAGGTCACAGAGTTAGTATGTAAGGAAGAAAAAAAAAAAAAACAGGATTCAAATCCAGAAATGTTTATAACCACTATGTGAAATGGCTTTTCCACTTATAAATGGCTGAAGTGTCATAACTCTGTAAATGCTTCAAAGTAAAATAATCCCCAGCCCTTACAGCAAATTGCTTAACCGCTCTATATCTGTTTTCCTTAGACGTAAAATGAGATTGAGTGGCTCAGCGGTCCAAGATGCTGAAAACTCTAGAGTTTAAAGCAAATATTTTTACTTTATAAATCTGATTGGTAAACTTAAGAATTTGTTTAGAATTTAAAAATAAGTCTACTGAGGATATGTCTTAATTCATTTGGGTTGCTATAACAAAAATATAAACTAGATAACTCTTTAAAGATGTTTAGATTCAAGGGATACACGTGTACTTCCATTTTATGGGTATATTGTGTGACGATGAGGCTTCAGCTTCTATTGAGTCCATCATCCAGGTGGTAGCTTATAAACAACAGGAATTTTGCACAGCTCTGGAGGCTGGGAAGGCAAGATCAAGGCAGATTTGGTGAGGGCCCATTTTTTTGCTCATAAACAGCGTCTTCTTGTGGTTTCTTCACACAAATGCCAATCATGGGGGCACTGCCCTCATGACCTGATTACTTGTCCAAGGCTCTACCTCCTAATACCATCACCTTGGGGTTCAGGATTTCAGCACATACGTTTGAGGTGGGGTTCAGGATTTCAGCCCATACGGTTGAGGCGGGGGGAGGGAAGGGACACAAACATTCAGACTATAGCAGAATTTTTCTGTTGGCTTCTCTCACCGGTGTTCTAAAAATTATAAATCATCAACATCAGTGCAAGAAATGGTTAGATCTGAGATGCTCTCATTCTTATATAAATAATATCAAAATATGCAATGTACTAAATCTATATTAAAAATATACTGGCTAGGCTTGGTGGCTCAGCCTGTCATCCCAGCACTTTGGGAGGCCGAGGCGAGAGGATTGCCTGAACCTGGGGGGTTTGAGACCAGCCTGGGCAACTTGGTGAGACCACATCTCTACAGTAAGTCAAAAAAATTAACCGAGCATGGTAGCGTGCGCCTGTGGTTCTGGTTACTTGGAAGGCTGAGGCAGAAGGATCGCTGGAGCCCAGCAGGTCAATGCTGGGGTAGCCGTGAGCTACACTCCAGCCTGGGTGACAGAGTGAGACTCCAACTCAAAAATATATATACACACACACACACACAATATCAGTTTGCTTGATTAATTTCACATATTCCTTTTTTATGCTACAATATTTAAATATTTAATATTATAAATACTATCTCTTTAACTGCTCATTAGTCAGTTTCTGTTTTTTCGCTTTGTTTTTTGTCTTTGTTTTTGTTTTTTACAGAGACAGGGTCTCCTCTGTCTAAGCAGGAGTGCAGTGGCATGATCATAGCTCACTGTAACCTTGAACTCCTTGACTCAAGCAATCCTCCCAGCTCAGCCTACAAAGTACCTGGGATTAAGGATTCACACCACCACACCTGTTTTTTTGTTTGTTTGCTTGTTTGTTTGTTTATAGAGACAGGATTTTGCTATGTTGCTGAAGCTGGTCTCAAACTTCTGACCTCGAGCAGACGTCCTGCCCTGGTCTCTCAAAGTGCTAAGATTACAGGCCTGAGCCACTCTGCCCAGTCCCAACTTCTTTATTGTAATAACTACAAAACAAGCAGACAATCTGTCACAAGCCAACCTAAATATTAGCAGCAATAAACATCATTGCTGGCATTTTGTTTTTGTTTTCCTCAAGTCAGGCCAACATAATCATGAGAAATCAGATGACAGAGTAATATTAGTGCAATCTTATATTCTTTAGCATTCAATGAACACACATCCAGCAATTGGAAAGGGGCTACTCGCTGTTACAGAACTGACAAAATAGACAGCACTGAACTCAATCTCAGCCCCCCATAAATCTTCCTATACAGCCACGTCTGCAGTGGCTTGGCCATGAACGTCAATTTGGTGAGATAAAGAACTGAGCTCTTGAAAAATTAACACATTAGCGCAGTAACCGCATTTAGTGTAAAAGGAAGAAAGAGGAGAAATCCCCACATTCCTGAGCACCCATCATAAAGTTCATAATCTTTCACGTAAGATTATCTGCCTTCTCCTCACAGGATTCATAGCTCTAATGTATTAATTCCCTAATTTATTTTTCAGTTGATAAATAAAAACTGTACATATTTATCATGTATAAGGTTTTGAAGTGTGTATACATTGTGGAATTGCTAAATCAAGCTAATTAGCATATGCTAATCACCTCACATACTTATTTTTGGTGGTGAGGACGCTTAACCCTAACCCTAACAGTAAGCCTAACCCTAATCCCTATAAGAATGGCCATCATTAATAACACAGACAACAACAGATGCTGGCGAGGATGTGGAGAAAAAGGAATGCTTCTGCACTGCTGGTGGGAATGCAGACTCGTACAACCTCTCTGGAAAACAGTCTGGAGATTTCTGAAAGAACTAGAAATGGGCCTTCCATATGACCAATTCCCCTACTGGGAATATACCCGGAGGAACTCAAATTATTCTACAAAGAAGATACCTGCACATGATTGTTTATTGCAGCTCTAGTCACAATAGCAAAAACATGGAACCAACCATGTTGCCCATCGAAGCGGGACTGGATTTAAAAAAACGTGGTACATATACAGTTTGCTTGATTAATTTCACATATTCCTTTTTTATGCTACAATATTTAAATATTTAATATTATATAAATACCATCTCTTTAACTGCTCATTAGTCAGTTTCTGTTTTTTCGCTTTGTTTTTTGTCTTTGTTTTTGTTTTTTACAGAGACAGGGTCTCCTCTGTCTAAGCAGGAGTGCAGTGGCGTGATCATAGCTCACTGTAACCTTGAACTCCTTGACTCAAGCAATGGAATATTATGCAGCCATAAAGAACGACAAATATATGAACTTTGCAGCAACCTGGATGGATTTGGAGTCAATCATACTCAATGATTTATCACAGAAACAAAGAACAGAGTTCCATATGTTCTCACTCATAAGAGGAACTTGAACAATTATAATGCTATAAGAAAGCAATTGGCAGTAATGGGAAACTGTTGGGGAGGGTGGGATTGGCAGTTGAGGGAAACTGCTAGGGGAGGGAGGGGCATACCTCATTAACAGGGGTAACTGCATGATCAATGTTTGTATACCTAACCCTGAATTGTATCCCACATCTTTACATTAAAAATAAAAAATAGCCGGGCTCAGTGGCTCAGCCTGTAATCCCGGACTTTGGGAGGTCAAGGTGAGTGGATTGCCTGAGCCTGCAGGTTCGAGACCCACCTGGGCAAGTTGGTGAGACCTCATCTCTACAATAAATCAAAAAATGAGCCGGGCGTGGTAGTGCGCGCCTGTAGTTCCAGCTACTCGGGAGGCTGAGCGGAAGGAGCGCCGGAGCCCAGCAGGTCGAGGTTGTGGTGGCCAGTAGCCGCCACTGCACTACAGTTTGGGTGACGGAGTGAGGCTCCAACTCAAAAATAATAATTATTTTTAAAAATCTGTTTTAGCAATGTTCAATAATTCAGTACATTACTATTAACTACAGTCACCATATTGTACAATAGCTTTTGAACTTATTCCTTCTACCTAACTGAAATTTTATATCCTTTGACCAACAGCTCTATAAACCGCCCCCACAAACCCCGCTTAACCCCTAGGCCCCCGGGGACCACCATTCTACCTCCTACTTAGGAATTTGAATTTTGCAGATTCTACATATAAGTGAGATCAGGCAGTATTTGACTTTCTATGCCTGGCTTATTCCATTTAATGTAATGTTCTCTAGGTTCATCTATGCTGTCACAAATGACAGGCTCTCCTGCTTTAAGGCTGAATCGTGTTCCACTGGGTGTACAGACCACGTGGCAGGAGCGATTAGACACATGGAAGCCCTGTTGCTATCAAATAAGATCACCCAAGACTTGGGTGTGTTGTACATATTCTCAGCCTGGCTCTCCCCCACCGTGTCTTACATTTCACTCTATCACTTGCAGGAGGCCTTCTTCTCGACAACTTGGAAAAATATCTTGTATCGCGCAACAGAAACCCACTTTCAGAACTAAAATCTGTATCCTTCGAAGTTCTTTATCCATGCAATTGTTGGTTCTAGATCTTGGCTACTGTGAATAATGCCATAATATGCATGAGACTATAGATATATTTTTCACATACTGATTTCACTTCCTTTGGCTATATCTCCAGTGATGGGATTGCTGGATCATACAATTCTATTTTTAATTTTTTTTTGACAAACCTCTAAACGGTTTTCCATCATGACTGGACTAATTTATAGTCTCACCATGATGTGTGTACACTTATTGTCTCTTTCCTCACCAAAATTCAAGTTCCATGACATCAGGAATTAACCTGTCTTCCAACCCCTGTATCCCTAGTGCCTAACACATAATAGTCGTACAGAACATATGTAACTGAGTAATGAATGAGATCATGCAAGTGGTTAAAACATTATTTGTCCTTTGTAGATGATTTTGATCCCTAACACCTTGCTGTTAGTTATTGTCCTTTGTACCTCTCCACCCACTGTGACCAATCTCTCCCCATCTCCATTTACAAGTGTATCCTAATCTGAAAACTCTTCTTGACAATGACAGACAGTGATGGCTGGTATTGAGCTCTTGGCAACCTGCTCTCAAGCTCTGCAAATGTGGGCCTTCAAAGCCTTGCTCTGGGCAGGAGACATTTCAGGATGGTTCAACTTCTCCTTTTGAAGCTTTTTCTTTTTTTGTTTTCTCATTACACTTCCCGGTAATTTTTTTTTTTTTTTTGAGTTGAAGTCTCACTCTGTTTCCCAGGCTGGAGTGCAGTGGCACGCTCACAGTCACCCCAGCGTTGGCCTGCTAGGCTCCGGCAATCCTTCCACCTCAGCCTTCCAAGTAGCCAGAACTACAGGTGCATGCTTCCACGCCCGGCTAATTTTTTGATTTATTGTAAAGACCAAGTCTCACCATGCTGCCCAGGCTGTTCTTGAACCTGCAGGCTCAGGCAATCCTCTCGCCTTGGCCTCCCAAAGTCCTGGGATGACAGGCTTGAGCCACCGCGCCTGGCCCCTTGCAATGTTTAAAAAAAAATTTTTTTTCTCATTCTAATTGTCTTCAGTGTCCTCTCATAGAATAGATGCTCTCATTCAGCAACACGAACCTTGCACATCCCCATCATGTTCAGAGCTCTGAGACTTTTCATGGCTCAAGAGACTTGTGTTCCACACGCATTTTCGTCTTTCATTAGGAAATGCACGTAATCTGCCCCATCCTTTGTGATTGTGAGAGCTGGACTAGCCCACATCTACAATTTGCTTTAGACAACCATCTCCGCCCCCATCATCCCCTGTGTAAACCTATAGTTTTGCTGGCAGGGCCCACATACCGTACATGAAGGTACCAGCCGACCAACTGGGCCTTCCCACCCTTCCCTGTTTACTGTCCCTTGGAGGTGGACCCCATTTTTCTAAATCTGTGAAGAGGACAGTGGATGTCAGCAGGCCGGTACCTTATGTTGCAGCCTAGTTGGTAAGACCAACTTATATTTTGAAAGTCTGTGACTAGAAGGTCCACAGAGCATCAAATCCCTTCCGATGTGGCAGGAGCGATCAGACACATGGAAGCCCTGTTGCTATCAAATAAGATCGCCCAAGACTTGAGTGTGCTGTACATATTCTCAGCCTGGTTATCCCCCACCATGTCCTAAATTTCACTCTCTATCACTTGCCGGAGGCCTTCTTCTCAACAACTTGGAAAAAATATCTTGTATCGCGCAACAGAAACCCACATTCAGGACTAAACTCTGTATCCTTCAAAAGTTCATTCACTACTGCCACTTCTAGCCAACCACCCCTCAACGACCCATCTCATTACGTCTGAAGAATATTTATGTTGGAAGTCCATTGACCAAAACCACACATCTAGGAGCAATGCAGAAAGCAACTCTGAGTTCCTCATTTTGCTCTCAGAACAAGGGAAGGATTGACTGATGCATTCACTCGTTTACTTGTGCCTCAGACATCTCGCTAAAAATCTACAGGGAAATAAAGATGATTAAAATATAGTTACTGCGGGCAGGACTGAGGACTGACTACATAATTTACGAAGTACAGAGCAAAATAAAAATGCAAGGTCCCTTGTTCAAGAAGTATTAAGAATCTCAAGTCCAGACTCGGTGGCTCAGCCTGTCATCCCAGCACTTTGGGAGGCCGAGGTGAGTGGATTGTCTGAGCCCGTGGGTTCGAGACCAGCCCGGGCAACTTGGTGAGCCCTCATCTCTACAATAAATCAAAAAATAAGCTGGGTGTGGTGGTGTGAGCCTGTCATTCTAGCTTCTTGGAAGGCAGAGGCGGAAGGATTGCTGGAGCCCAGCAGTTCGACGCTGGGGTGGCCATGAGCGTGCTACTGTACTCCAGCCAGGGCGATGGAGTAAGCCTCCAACTCAAAAAACAAAAACAACAATAACAAAAAAAAGAATTTCAAGACCGCAGGAGCAGAACATTAACCAAGCACGTCCCCATCCAAGGACTGGCAAGTTACATTCATTTTGGGAATTCACTGACCTACACTACACTCCTATGAACAATGGAAGTTCTTCATTTTGCTCTCAGAACAAGGACAGCCCTCAGAACTATGCCCATGACATGGGTCCACCCATATACAAGGTAGGAAAACTGAAAAAGGGAATTCCACTAATAGGCAAACAGTGATGAGTCAATCAAAAAAATATTTATGATCATTAAGAAACAGCCTCCATCCCCATCAGTTCTTCTAGCTGAATAAATAACTAGTCCTTGCTTCCAGTGAGTAAGCTTAAAATAATAATGATAGAACAATAAATTAACATTCTCCATTACTTTGGGGTTTTCCCAGGTACTATTGCTTTCTAGAAGCTATAAAAATAAATCTTTAGGAATAAAAGGCCCTCTTTGTTGAGATGACCGAGGCATATGCAACTGATACCATGGGTTCATGGAAAGGAAAGAATAACTGGTCTTCGTTTCCATAGAACTTGCAACAGCTTCCAAATATCCTTTCTGCTCTTAATAAAATGCAGAAAAAAAAAAAAGTGTAAAATCTTCACTCCAGACAACCAGGTTGAAACCAAAGGCGCTTAATAAATGAGCTTTTCCACACGACAGAACATTATTCTTGTTAGGTTACCTGTCAAACTCATATTCTGACATTTCATGTTAGTAATCATCATGACTCTATAATAAAGCATTATGTACTTTAAGAAGTTTTGTTGTATGAATTTGGGGATCTATAAACCCACATCTCACTATTTATTCCTATTCTTCTAAGGCCAAAGAAATAAAAAATAACAATAAAGCGTTCAGGCCAAAAGCATGACAGAAACGCTTGTCCTTCATAAACACAGTGCTTAAGAGTTTTCTGAACGGTTCATGATTGTTGCGGTTACTACATTAGCTGCCAAAGTGCCAAAGGCTTGGTTCTCCTGCGTTTACTATTTCATTGTTGTTTGGCATTATTTGTATTCAGACATGATACTTGGCTTCAGAACATTACAAACAGCAATCAACAAAATTAAAACGAACACAGTCAGCATCTAGTACACGGATATCGTGGTAGAGGAGAGACAAATTCTCTAAACAAAAGCACACACAGAGCCGTAAGGGCTGTATATTGTTTAAAAGACACCTAACCCAGATGTGAAGGATGTATCCTCCCTGCACACAGAGAAGGAGGAGCGGGAAAGACGACCTCCCTAGTACCGCCACCGTTTCTAGAAGCATGCTTGTACCTCTCAGCTTATGCCTGGGACACCATGAAAGTGCAAAATGTGAGCCCTTCATGCTTCCTTCAAAATTAAATCTCACTCGCTTCCAAGGAAAAGGAAACAGGGAAAGTATCAGGTATGAAATAACAATTTTGCACAGTGAAAACACACAAATGTGCAAATACAGGGCTCACCAAATTCACTAAGAAAAAGAAAAATAATGCTGCTCTATTAAACATAGTATACCTTTTGAATGATCATTTTACTACAGTCCACTGACATAATTGTTACATCCATACAATAAACAAAATCCGTTTATAGTTTTTCTTGAAACTGAGAATATAATGAAATACATATCTAGCTGTTGCTTCAAACTTACCAAAACATCTCATACATCTCTTAACTAGCAACACCTATGTGATAGTTCTAAAGCCATGACAATTAAAAAAGTATTCTTCAGAATCATTCTTTTCAAAATACAGAGCAGTTCTGAAGATTCTGAGTTGGTAAGCCTGGGTGAGGCCCAGATATATAATTTTTTTTTTTAGATAGGGTGTCACTCTGTAGCCCAGACTAGAGTGCAATAGTTTGGTCGTGGGCTTACTGCAGCCTTGAATTCCTAGGTTCAAGCAATCCTCTCATCTCAGCCTCCTGATTAGCTGGTATTACAGGTGTGCACCACCATGCCCATAATTTTAAAAATGTTTTTGTAGAGACAGGGTCTCACTATGTTGCTTAGGCTGGTCTCAAACTCCTGGGCTCAAGCAATTCTCCTGCCTCAGCCTCCCAAGTGCTGGGATTGCAGGTGTGTGCCACCAAGCCCAGCCTAAACACATTTGTAAAATAGAAAATGTAGACCAGCTTCTTGGTGACTCAGCCTCTAATCCCAGCACTTTGGGAGGCCAAGGAGAGTGGATTTTCTGAGCCCACGGGTTCAAGACTAGCCAGGGCAACTTGGCAGGACCTCGTCTCTACAATAAAACAAAAATTAGCCAGGCGTGGTAGTGCGTGCCTGTAATCCCAGCTACTTAGAAGGCTGAGGCGGAAGGATCGCCAGAGCCCAGCAGGTCGATGCTGGGGTGGCCATGAGTGGACCCTGCACTCCAGCTGGGCAACAGAGTGAGACTCCAACTCAAAAAAAAAAAAAAAAAAGAGAGAGAGAGAGAAAGAAAATGTAAAACTCCTTAGGTGATTGCAAAACACAGCTAGGGCACAAAACCACTGTCCTAGATGAATCGTTCTCAAAGTGTGGTCTCTTGCCTAGCAACATCTGGAAACTTGTTCCAAATGCTACTTCTGTAATACCACCCAGGTGTACTGAACTTGAAACTTGATGGGACAAGGAGGAGGGCAGCAGTGAAGGGGCACAAAATTTGAGAATCACTGTTGATTCCAAAGATGAGTTAGGTCAGAATGACTAAAACCAAGCTATCAGATCTTTTATCATATTTTCTTTATTTATAGTCTCTATATTCAACACAAAAAAATAAATAAATCTTGGACATTTATTACTCTATATAAGCACCTAAGAGATTCTACTTTGGAAACGTTCCTCCTAGTGATCACTTAGAGGGTATTAGCCACCAGCTTCTTCCCTGGGTTACAACAGAGGTCAGCAAACTTTTGCTGTCAAGGGCCAGATGGGAAATGCCTTCAGCTTTGCAAGCGATATGGTCTCTGTCACATGCAACTCTGTCATCATATATGATACATAGCAGGGGTGAGGGCAGACTTGTCCCAAAGGTCATAGTTGTTGGGGAATCCTGAGTTTGAGGTTACAGTAAGCTATGATTGCACCACTACACTCTACCCTGGATAGCATAGTGAGAGCTTGTCTTAAAAAACAAAACAATAACAAAACATATATATATCACATCACCCTGGCTGGCTGCAGAACAAAGAACTACACAGGGGTGAATTGCAACTTCCTGCAATACTAACTGACTCAATATAGGTCAACCTAAGTAAACAGAGAGAAGCTCTCAAAAAAAAATTTTTTTTTTTGAGACTACAATATTGCAATGGGAATACACCGCCACAGTGAACTATGTACATATTCAGAAAGATGAGGAAAGACAAAGGTTTTTAAAGGAAAAAAATGAGAAGGATTACATAATTGCTTTGAAACAATTAAGTGTGGCCACAAAGGTCAATAACAAGGGTGATGCTTGTCCAAGGTTGGACAGGCAGTTGCTGGGCAGATGTCCTTGCAAAAGTCCCTTTTTGTGTAAGGTTTTGATGGCCTTTGTGCAAGCTTGTGATTTCTGCAGAGTCTTTTGTGATCGTTTTTTTTTTAGTAAGCTTGGGCAAACAAGAATGAGAACCCTCTCTTCATAGCCTCCTGCAATGCTTAATCGACTCAGTGAAAGATGGGTATTGATTGAACCAAAGTAGTAACTGGCAGAATGGATGGGAGGAAAAGTTGGTGAGGCTTTTCTGAGCTTGCATAGACATTCTTCTTACTGGATGGAAAAGAAAGAGCTTAAGAAGAAGAGTTAAAGAAAATTCTCCTTTCTCATTGGAGAGACATTTCAAAAGGCAAGACTCTCAACTGAGACAGGAAATAACAGCAAGGAAGAGCAGACCTGGATTGCAAATATAAACTCTAACCAGTTGTGGGTATGTCGAATTTCAGACATCTGAGAAGAGAGAATGAAATGTAGACTTTGAATGTTAATTTCACAAAGTCACACAAATTCACTCTCAAAGGTTGACAATGCAATGCAAACAGACAATACTAATATTTTTTAACAAGAATCAAGACATGACACACCTATAAAATGGAATGTATTTGAAACCAGAGTAAGAGTTAAAATGGATACATTCTTTTTTTTTTTTCTTTTTGAGTTGGAGTCTCACTGTCGCCCAGGCTGGAGGGCAGGGGCATGCTCACGGCCACCACAGCCTCGGCCTGCTGGGCTCAGGTGATTCTTCCGCCTCAGCCTTCCAAGTAGCTGGAACTACAGGCACGCGCCACCAAGCCTGGCTAATGTTTTGATTTATTGTAGAGATGAGGTCTCACCAAGTTGCCCAGGTGGGTCTCAAACCCATGGGGTCAGGCAATCCTCTCACCTCGGCCTCCCAAAGTGCTAGGATTATAGGCATGAGCCACCGAGCCCGGCCTGAAGTGGATACATTCTTACAGAGCCATATGGAGACCACTGCAAGATTTCTCCCTTCAGTGTTTCCAGTAGCCATGGGGGTGGGGATGGGGAAAAGAAGCTTACTCCCTCCCTCACTACTGCTCTCTTAGCAGTAGTAAGACAGAATGTAGGAGAACGAAGACTTATGAGCAGAAACCTTGAGAAAACAATCTTTGATCTTCCTGGCCTTAAGACCTCTCTTTTCTCCCCCAGGCCAAAGGAGCTTACCAATTCAGCCTCTTCCTAGGCTACCACTAGGGAAAAGATTCCAAAAGCGGCATGAGCTTTCTGATAGCCACATCTCTGCTCAAACAGGATAGCGAACATGTACAGCTTTTCTATAAAGGTCACAGGGTCCAGTTCAGCCTTCCTGACTCCAAGAAATGTAGTGCTACCAAGTTGAGATGTGGGAAGGGATGGTTCACTGGGAAAGCAGACACCCTAGATCATACAGCCCCAGCAGCTTCTTTAATATTTAATGAATCAAAGAAGTAACTCCGTGGCATATTAATACTTTTTCATCCAGTCTTAGAGCAGATGTCTAGTTCATTTAAACCAAAAGAGATGTTTTTATCAGATATGCTGAATAAACCAATTTCCTAAAAATAGTATATTGACTTCCAAAAAAGGTTCACAGGACAGATGCCAAAAGTGTTACCTACAAGTTTGGGTGGTAAGGTTATAGGAGAGTTCATTTCCCTTAAAAACAAGTCCTTATATTGTCTAAGTTTTCTATCGGATACCAAAAATATTACAGTGATTCAGTTTGAGTGGTAGGATTATGATTTAATTTCTTTGGGGAGATGTCTGTGCCTTTTCTAGGTTTTCTACCACAAAAATATATGACATCTGTCATTGGAAATAAAACATAGGCCAGGTGCAGAGGCTCACTCCTGTAATCCCAGCACTTTGGGAGGCCAAGGTGGGAGGATTGCTTGAGATCAGGAGTTTGAAGAAAAGAATAGGAGGCTTTTTGAGATCTTAGCTACAGGACAACTCCTGGCCCCACATGGGCCTCTGGCCTAACACAGGGAGCTGCCTAGAGGTTGCACAGAGATGTTATTCCAAGAACAAAACAAAATAACCCATGTGGAATCCCCCATACACCCAAGCCCAAAGCAGCTTCAGCGTGACACCATTCTGAAAGTCTGTACACTGGGATAGACATTCTGCCCTGAGGCAGGGCTGACACATTTGCTACAGCAGGGCCAAGATGAAAGGAGAGACAGATTGGGCACGCACCCTTAGGACAATTCCCACCACTCTGTTAAAGGCCACTGTGGGACAAGGCCATAAGCAGACTGTACCCCTCACAGCTTCTTACCCACACTGCTCACCTGAGAGGGACCCCATAGCTGGTGCTATTCCAAGAGGTGAGCCACCGGGAGTCTCTGTCTTACCCCCAGCTGACGTTGCTGCAGCCTTCTCCAGGCCGTAAAGGGGAGAGACTGAATACTCCCACACACCCCTAGGACAAATCCCACCTCCCTGCTACAGGTGGCTGTGAGGCCAAGGTACAGGCAGGCTGCACTCTCCACAGCTATCTGCCCACATCGCTCCAGTAAGGAGGGGCCCTGCCCTCAAGGGTGGCAGGCCCTCAGGGCAGTCGCCACAGCCCACACCTGAGCATTCTGCTGGTAACCTAGAAACCACCCCACCTCTATCTGCCACAGCTCATGCCTAAAGGCACTATCAGGAGGCCAGAGAAAAAGCTTGCTGGCCCAAACCCACACCCCCAGGACTCAAGTATACCATCCAGGGGCCCAGGAGTTGCCCAGCCCAGTCCATCACCATTGGCACCTGATTGCTCCTGCCGGGGTCTGAGGTCAGGCCAATCCTACCTCCACTACCACAACTGACACCCACTCATACTTGTAACCAGTGGGTCAGCGGACTAGCCCACCCAACTTGTCGCAGCCACCAAGAACATCAACTCAGATGGTTTGGGTTCCAGTACGTTGTCTCATTACTACTCCTGCCATTACCCATAACACACCGGCTGCCTGAGAACCCACCCACACGCCTGGCCCATCCCTGCTGCTGCTAGCATCTGAGCAAGCTACCTGGAGGCCCAAGAATTGCTCTTTTAGGACCCACGAACACTGATGCTAACATAAACTGCTCGGGGAAGTGCGAGAACAGGTAAGCTCAGCTCACTGCTGCCACCACTGGGGCCTAAAGACTGGCCCACCTGGCATCCTAATCCCCAGCAAAAGTTCACAGCAGCCTCAACCAACAACAGCACCCTAAACCACCAGGAAAATCACAGAGACCACTGACCCTGTGCACTGCCGAAGAAATCATATAGAGATCACACTGGCAGGCACCCTCCCCCCCAAAAAAAAGCCAAAGTACTGTACTCATCCAACAACATGTATATGTGTGTGGTGTGTGTGTGTCTGCATGTATGTGTGTGTATGTATATATATGTATATGTATATATGTGTGCATGTATATATGTGTATGTGTATATCCATATCTATCTCTATCTATATTCATCTATATCTATCTCTATCTCTATCCATATATCTGCAGGAAAATATTCTCCCCTACAAAAGCACATTCAAAAAATTAGAGGAAGTGGCTATTATACCAGATGTGTAGATATCAACATAAGGCCATAGGAGATGGGAAAAAGCAAAGAAATATGATATACAAAAAGATCGCAGTAACTGTCCAGCAACAGATCTCAATAAAGAAGAAATACTTAAATGCCAAATAAAGAATTCAAAATATTGATTTTAAAAATTTTTAATGAGATGCAAGAGAAATCTAAAAACTAATACAAAGAAATCAGAAAAGCGATCCAGGATATGAATAACAAATTTACCAAAGGGATGAATATCTTAAAAAAAAAAAGAAAAAGAAATTCTGGAAGTGAAAAATTCATTGAAGAAAATACAAAATGGATTCAAAAGTTTCAATAATAGACTAGACCAAGAAGAAAGAATTTCTGAATCTGAAGACAAGGTTTTTGAAATAATCCAGTCAGATACCAATTAGGGAAAAAGAATAAACAACGCTTTTGAGACATTTGGGAGTATATAATGCAACCAAACTAATGAATTATCAGTATTCCTTGGGGGGAAGACAGAATAAAATGTTTAGAAAACCTTATTAAGGAAATAAATGATGAAAACTTTCCAAGTTTAGTAAGAGAGTTAGACATCCAGATACAAGAGGCCCAATAATTCCCAGGAAAACATACTGCAAAAAAACCTTTACCATGGCACATTGTCATCAGACTGTCTAAAATTAAAGCTAAGAAGACAATTTTAAAATCAGTGGAAGAAAAGTGTCGAGTCACCTATAAAGAAAACCCCATTAGACCAACAGTGAACTTAGCAAAAACCTTACAGGTCAGAAGAGAAGGGGATGGCATTTTCAAAGTGCTGAAAGAAAAAAAAAATTGCCGCTCAAGAATTGTAAAACCAGCAATAATAAGCTTCATAAAGAAACGAGAAATAAAGTATTTCCAGACAAGCAAAAGCTGTGGAAATTTGTAACCACCAGACCAGATCTAAAAGAAATGCTCAAAGGAGCCATAAACATGGAAACAAAAGGTTGATATTCAACTTCATGAAAACACATGAAAGTCTTATAAGACAATCAGAAATCTCTTCTTTCACAAGAGAAAGCAAGCAAATGGCAACACCAAGCCACAAATACAAACAGAGAAAAAGAAGGAAACAAATTCATAAAACAACTAGAAAACAATGAAAAATATGACAGAAACAAAACCTCATATATCAATATATGCCTTGACCATAAGTGGACTAAATGCACCACTTATAGGTAGATTAGCAGAATGGAACAAAAGCATAATCCAACTAAAAGCTGCCTAAAAGACTCTCACATTACCTGTAAAGGCCCATATAGAGTAAAAGAGTGGAAAAAGATATTCCATGCAAACAAAAATCAAAAGCAAGCAGTAGCAGCTATACTTATATCAGATAAAACGGAATTTTAATTAAAGGCAGTAAAATAATAATTAGGTCATTACATAATGATAAAGAGATCAATTCGGGAAGTGGATATAACAATCTAAATACATATGCACACACCACTGGAGTGCCCAGATTCATAAAACAAATGTTACTAGACCTACAGAGAGAGATAGGCAGCAATACAATAATAATAGGGATTCCAATACCCCACTCACAGCATTAGACAGATCACAGAGACAGAAAAACAAAGCAACATTGGACTTAAATTGGACTTTAGATGAAATGGACCCAACAGACATCTACAGAACATTCCACCCAACAAATGCAGAATATACATTCTCATCAGCACATGGAACATTCAAGATAAATCACATGTTAGTCCACAAAACAAGTCTCAACAATTTTTTAAAACTGAAAACATATCAAGTATCTTCTCAGACCACAGTGGAATAAAAACAAACAGCAATGAATACCAAGAGAAGCTTCAGAAACTATACAAAATACATGAAAATTAAACATCATGTTTCTGAACAATAATTGAGTCAAAGAAATTAAGACAGAAATTCAAATGTTTTTGAAACAAATGAAAACAGAAACCTACCAACACCTGCAGGATACAGCAAAATCAGCACTATGAGAGAAGTTTATAGCATTAAATGCCTACATCCAAAAAGTAGAAAAAGTACAAATTAACCACCTAATGTTGCACCTCAAGGAGCTAGAAAAACAAGAAACAACCGAAAGTTGGCAGAAGAGAATAAAGAGCAAAACAGATCTAGATGAAATTGCAACCAAAAAGTTTTTAAAGGGCTAACACAATGAAAAACTCCGTCTTTGAAAAGACAAATTCTTAGGTTTGATAAATGATTTTAGTAAAGTTTCAGGATACAAAAATCAACATACAAAAAATCAATAGCATTACTATACACCAATGGTCTAGCTGAGAACCAAATCAAGGAGGCAGTTCCATTTACAGTAGCTACAAACATAAATAAAGTAAAATATTCAGGAATAGATTTAATCAAGGATGTGAGACATCTTTACAATAAAAACTACAAAACACCGATGAAAAAATTATAGGTGAAACAAAAAAATCCCATGCTCATGAATCAGAAGAACTAATATCATTAAAATGACCACATTGCCCAAAGCAATCTGCTGACTCAATGCAATCCCTATTAAAATACCAATTTTTTTTGCAGAATTAGAAAAAACTATTCTAAAATTCATATGGAACCCAAAAAGAGCCCAAATAGGCAAAGCAATCCTAAGCAAAATGTACACAGCTGGAAATATCACATTACCTCAGTTCAAATTATACTACAAGATTATAGTAACCAAAACAGCACAGTGCTGGCATAAAAGCAGACACATCAATGGAACAGAATAGAAAACCCAGAAATAAAGCCATCTATTTACAGCCAACTGATCTTTGACAAAATTAACAAGAACAAACACTGGGAAAAAGACGCCCTATCCAATAAATGGTACCGGAAAAATTGGATTGTCATATGCAGATGAATGAAACTGGACCCCTATTTCTCACCAAATACAAAAATTAAAGATGAATTAAATACTTAGATGTAAGATCTCAAGCCATAAAAACACTAGAAAACAACACAGGGAAGCCTCTTCTGGACATTGGTCTAGGGAAAGAATTCACGACTAAGACTTCAAAAGCACAGACAACAAAAACAAAAATAGAGAAATGGGACTTAAACTACAAAGCTTCTGCACCGCAAATAAATAAAAAACAAATAAATAAAGTGAAGAGAACAGCCTGTAGAATGGGAGAAATTACTTGCAAACTATGCAACCGACAGAGAATTAATATCCAGAATTTACAAGGAATTCAAACTCAAAAAAACCCCAAATACCTCATAAATGGGCAAAGGACATGAATAGACATTTTTCAAAAGATGACATACAAATGACCAACAAACATATGAACAATGCACAATATCACTGATTAGAGAAATGCAAATTAAAACCACCATGAGATAGCATACCAGTCAGAATGGCTATTATCAAATTATCAAAAGACAAAAATATAGCTGATGTTGGCAAGGATGTGGAGAAAAGGGAAAACTTATGTACCATTGTGGGAATGTAAATTAGTACAACCTTTATGAAAAACAGTATGGAGATTTCTTTTCTTTTCTTTTTTTTTTTTTTTTTTGAGTTAGACTCTCACTCTGTCGCCCAGGCTAGAGTGCGGTGGCATGCTCATGGCCACCGCAGCCTCAGCCTACTGGACTCAGGTGATCCTTCCTTCCCAGCCTTCCAAGTAGCTGGAACTACAGGTACATACCACCATGCCCAGCTAATTTTTGATTTACTGTAGAGATGAGGTCTCACCAAGTTGCCCAGGCTGGTCTAAAATTGAATCCATGGGCTCAGGCAATCCCCTCACCTCGACTTCCCAAAGTGCTGGGATTATAGGGGTGAGCCACTGCGCCCTGCCTAGATTTTTTAAAGAACTAAAAATAGTACACCATTTGATCCAGCAAATCCCATTACTGGGTATTACCCAAAGGAAAAGAAATTGGGTCAACAGGATTCCAGCACCTGTGTGTTTATCACAGCACTATTCACAATAGCAAAGATATGGGATTAACCTAAGTATCCATCAATGGATGAATGAAAACGTGGTAGACATACACAACGGAATCCTATTCGACCATCAAAAAGAATAAAATCCTATCTTTTACAGCAACATGAATGGAACGGAAAGCCACTATCATAAGCGAAATAAATCAGTCACAGACAAATACTGCATGTTCTCACTTGTAAGCGGGAGCTATATAATGTATACACATGGTCGTAGAGTATGGAATGATAGATAACAGAGACTCAGAAGGATGAGGGAGTGGGAATGGGGTAGACGACGAGAAATGACTTGGGAGTACAATGTATATGATTAGAGTGATGGATACCCTAAAAGCCCTGACTTCACCACTACGCAATCAATGCATGTGATAAAATTACAGTTATACCCCATACATTTATATAAAAAAAGGTGAAGTCCTCCAGTGGGTTCCACTGAGCTTTAAAAATTCAGTCTCTACATCTCTTACTATCTCTCTGACCTTATCTTTCACATGCCCTCCTCCTCCATACCCTTGTCCATACCTCACCTGGGCCCCCACATTCCATTCCTGATATCAGTCCCTCCATACACACTCCAGCCTTACCACACTACTGTATACTCATTGGCAGAACAAACCAAGCAACTGGGAACATGTCCCCAGATTTCAACTCTGTTCCAGGTACAGATCAGATGTCACGTCTTCAGAGAGGGCTTTCCTGAGTTCCCTACCTGAAGTCACACTCTAGACTATTTCTCTGCTCTTCTCAGCACCAAGAAATGTAAATAATCAGATTCCAACTGGACTTGCACATGTGAAAAAAGGTTAACTATGGCCTACATTTGTCCTCCACTGCTGAGCTACTTAGCAGAAATAATATCAGAGAAACAATACCAGACTTTTTCTCAAGCCACAGTATGTGTCTGTCTCAAATTGCATTTCTAGCAGTGACAATCTGAAAGTTGCTGGCTGGGCTGGAAGCTAGCTATGCCTCTGAAGATGACACAAAATCCATGGAATTTTGGGCATGAACCTATCAATCCTAGAATCAATTTGATATTTCTGGCTTCTTGCCTGGACTTCAGTTAATGTTTGAGTATTTCCAGTTATGCGTAGGTACAATGATCCCTTCATTAAGTTACTAAAATCAAAGCTGGGAGTCATTAAGTAATGGAAAAATCTATCTATTTAAGTCAAAATCTATCAGTGATTTGTACTAGGACTAAAACCTTGCATGCTATACAAATAGTTGATTAGTTCGTTTTAGACTTATACAAAATCTGAGGAGGAGATAGCTAAGAAAATTCTGTTTTTCATTACTAAAAGAAAAACATTTCTCTATTGAAAGTGCTGGGGATATATTCTGGTCCAAGCTTTGAGAAGGAATAAGCTACAGCTGAGCTGTAAACACTAGTTGATTCCATCTCATAAATAGTGATAGACATGAAAAAATGCACATAAGAGTTCTTACTAAGTGAAGGGAAAAGCAGAGAAAACACATATATTAGAACTGAAGTTCTTGTACTATTTGTTAAAAGAGAAAATGTAGTTCATCATATTTCAAGCATCTGTTTCACAGACTAACTCCCTCGAAGGGAGTTTTTAAAAATCTCCTGTATTTTCTATCTGATATGGAAAAGACAATGGTAGGTGGTGGTGCTGGGACAGATTAGTGATAATTCTCACACCTTAAAATGGGAAACTTAATGACTTGCCTTCCTCATAGTGTGCCATCCTTGGGTGAGAGAGGAAAGGAGAGAACAGAACCCTCTATCTCTCTACTTTTCAAATGTGAAATAACTTTTCTCCTGTTTTCTTCTTCTTCGACTGATCAGTAAGGCACTATTCTAGGTGACCGTTGATGGTGGTACTTAGCATTAGAACACATTTTATGTTTACCTAGAACAGGAATGATCATTGCTGGTTAGGGACTTACCATTCCACAGAATGAGACTAAGCCAGACAAGGGCACGGAAGAGAGTTTTTCTCAGTAAAATCCTGGGTCTTGGGGAGCTTGTGAAAAGGGCATTTATATTAACTCCATGAGAGACTCTGGGAAAAATGTCATCTTCCTAGTTTCGTATTAGACTTCCTCATTTCGTGCTTGCCCAGCTCTGCAGCATGAACAGGTAAAGGTCAGAGGCCAAACTATTAACACCTGAGACCCCTGGCAGCTTTTGTCCGACCACAAGTCGACTGAGAGCACAGAGTAGGGTGTCCTAATGCACAAAGCTGGGATATCGACACCACAGAAGGAATGAAGAAATGGATTTCTTTCTCCAAGCTCCCAGGAACGTTGTCCCTTTTGTAGAACAGAGCCTGTTGATGGAGTGTGGTTGGGTTCTATTCCCTACAGAACAAGCTAGAAATAGGAATATCTAGCTCCATACAAGCTTGGCCCCTCACCCTTAGTAGGTGCTGTGTCCTCAGGTTTGAACCTTTTATCTACCTTTGTTCAAATCTGTTGGCCGGTTCCAACCATTATCTTTACTGGACCCTTTGCAGGGCTGAGACACACCTCCCCTGCCTCAGATGCCTGTCTTAACTGCATGCGTCAGACACACATTCAAGAGCTTCACTGCTCCGCTATGGAAAATAGCAATTGCTTCAGTGACGAGCTGGATTACCAGTTATAAAGCACATCCTGAACCTGTATCACAGTCACCTGTAAAGATACTGTCACTCATTCATGGCTAAATGGGCCTGCAAGGGAAGGCATCACAAACACTAAATCATGTTTAAAAGAGACTTGAAGAGCCTTCTTTTCTGTCCAGAAATTCTAACTTATTTTTCCCGTCAAGTATTTTCCACCCAACATCGAATATTTCCTTTTCTTTTTTCTTCCTTTACCACTGCAAGATTTGTATTCTTTTTATTTTGATTTTAATAAGAAAAAAATCCTTCGATGTTTTAGAGAAATAATACAGTTACTATTTTAAATGAATAGTTACTACTAAGTTTATCTTTAAGTATGAAATGAGGAAGTCTAAAATGAAACTAGGAAGGTGACATTTTTCTGTCTCATTTTATCACAATTGCTAAGTGTTAGGCAATACTGGTAGACCTACCTTATTAACTTGGGATTTACTTGGAAAAATGCTACTATCTTTTAAAATCTCCAGTCAAATTAATAGTAATTGAAACTGTAGCTATCATTACATGACATTTTGGGTAACACCTCTTTGGTAGCACAGAGTTCAATATGATTGCACAGCTGGTCCAGGCTTTAGTTCCTAAAGCCTCCTTTTTTTCACTTTTTTTTCCCCTGTTATATGATGAACCATCTAAAGATATTGACTCCAAAATTTCCATTGAAAAACGTTCACATGCAAACACAAAACTATATTTTGCAAATGTTTCTTTACTTTTAAACGGATGCCTCTGCGGAGAAACCATCCTGCTCAACCCAAAGAAAATGATGCCTGCTAATTTTTAAATTTTGTTAAAATTTGGGGTCTCCTATTTATTTCTCAAGAGTAAATCCTGAACACTTGTTTTGTCTTCCACGAATAACCAGATAGCTGTAGTATGACCATATCCTTCAATCAAGCTGAGTTTAACGCTGATCAAGGCTGACGTGAAGTCCCATGTTATTTATTTTTCTCTCTTGGTTGCAACTGAAATCATAATCACCTTAAAAAGGCTCGATTATGATGTCAGTTTACCTATATGGCATGAAGTACCTTCCCCAAGAATATCCCAGGAATCTTTTTTTTTTAAAAGAACCCTTAACCTCATCTTGCAAACAGACTTCAATGGTAGAGTCAAGGCAACAATTCTACCAAGCAGGTACAATTTCACAGTCGATAATGACAGAGCTTAGGAATTACACTAATGCTTGTCTTTAACCTCAGCCTGAAAGGGTATTTTTTAAAAGCCACACAAAAAGTCCCTTTCCCTAGTCTTCCTTGAGAACAAACTAGTAGCTGAGAACAAGCCTAACAGGATACCCTCCCAGTTGCAGCCTCCAAAGCTGATGTGCCCTGAAAAGAGACACAGGCACAGATGCCCTGCTTACCTGAGGTGACAGCGGCGTACCAGCTGCTTCACGACTCTAACCATCCTCCCGGGGTCAAGCGCAGGGGCCCTTCGGGGTCACAGAAGTGCGGACCAGCGATCGGAAGACTCTTCCCTCAGCTCTTTCCTCCGCGATGCGCCTCTCAGCGGCTCTCACTCGCCCCGCAGGGAGGACCACCATCCCGTCATTTCTGCTCACTCATCCGGCAGCCGCTGGGAGGACCGCGCTGCAGCGAGGGGAGAGCAGGAGGACGGCCAGGAGGAGGAGGAGGAGAACGAGGAGGAGGAGGATGCGGGCTGCAGCCGACAGGCCGCACGCCGCGCGGTCCCGATCACAGAAGATGCGCTTTCCAGGAACGAGCATCAGTGGCGACCCCGCCCGGCGGCTTCCCCAGACGTGCGCCCGCCGGGCGTCGGTGCAAAGCGAGGCTTGCAGCGTGCGCCCCGCGGCCCGGCAACTGAGCATGCTCGGCGTCCCGCGGCTCTTATCAGGGCCTCTCAGCTGTTGGCTTCTCCAGATTGGCGAGCCGGAGGGAGGTGGGCACGCGGGTGAGATCCAGGGAGGGTCATTCCCTAAACCTGGAGCTGACCTCCCCACCCCCACCCCCCGCAAGAAAAAAAAAGGTGGGGGGGGACAAAGGCTGCATCGCTCTGCGCCTACCAAATGCTGCTTATGGATAGGATGATAGAGGTGTTTGGAAGCCACCAGAAGCTTTTTAAGTCTTTTTAAGTCTCCCTGCACAATGAAGTCGCCCCTGGGGCCATGTGGGCCGTGAGAGGGTTCAACCCTAACAAATCACTGTTGCACAGGGTTTGGTCTGCAATTGCCCATGTTTGATGATCTCGGCAGTGTGCCCCAAACGAATTATCTCCGCGCAGGCGTAATCGGCCTCCTGCCAGACAACAACTTTCTTAAAACAACAAGTATGTTATCAAGTAACTGTGCAAGTTTTGAAATTTAAATGCTAACCTATATATAACAACGTGCATGTCGAAATTTGTCTTCCAGATGGCAAGCTCAATGAAAGCAGAGAATGTCTGGCTGATTCATGATCGGAAACCCAAATCTTTTCTCGGGGGCTTGGTGGATGGCCAGTACTGCATGCATGTTCCGTGTGAAGATGCATGGGTGAATTGATGGGTTTGTTAGATAATCCGTTGACGGCACTTAACGGAAAAACCGAAGTGCTTGAGTTTGGGTTGGATCCATATTCTGACTCTTGGTCTTCTCAGCTTTCTATCTTGGGCTGGTCAAGTATTTGAAAATAGAAATACACTATACATCAAGCGTGCACTACATCAGCAAATTGGCTTTTAAATACTATTTGCATTCTAATATTTGTATTGTGGCCCCTTTTCTTCTCTTTTTTTTCCCATCCCCCTGAGATGCTTCTCTGGCCAAGTTGAGCTGAATTCAAAGCTTGCTGTCTCAGCTACTAATGACATTGACTCTCCGTGGTTTGCAGATAACATTATTTCATTTTGAAAAACTTCTAGCCAGTCATCTCTGCCAAGTGGACAGAAGGTGAAGCCAAGAGGCTTTCACAGCTGAAAGGGAGCCTGAAAGCTGGGCCTGTGAGAATCCATACAGATAACGTGGGGGAGATAGGAGCCCAGCTTGCTTGAATCCTTGTCAGGTGTCTCCCTGGCTCACTAATCCAGTTCCTTGGGGGCAGGAAAGTCCAACCTTCTCTATCCCTTCCTCTGGCTCCTTCACTTCTTTTTTTTTAATTTTTGAGTTGGAGTCTCACTCTGTCGCCCAGACTGGAGTGCAGTGGCTGCTCCCGGCCACCGCAGCCTCGACTTGCTGAGCTCCAGTGATCCTTCCGCCTCAGCTTTCCAAGTAGCTGGAACTACAGGGGTGCGAAGTAGCTGGAACTACAGGCGTGCGCTACCACATCCGGCTAATTTTTTGATTTATTGTAGAGATGAGGTCTCGCCAATTTGCCCAGGTGGGTCTCGAACCCGCGAGCTCAGGTAATCCACTCACCTCAGCCTCCCAAAGCACTGGGATTACAGGCTGAGCCACCGAGCCCGGCTCCTTCACTTCTAGGGCTCAGGTCCACCTGAGTACTTCAGCCCGGAGCTCTCCTTGGATTCCCTGCCCTGTTCCGCCCCAGTGCATACTTTCATCACTATCCTCACTAAGCTTTCTGCATTGACGTAAGTTGAATCATAACCCGCCTATCAGCAGTTTTGAACTCCTTAAGGGTAGAGACCATGCTGGTAGTTTGCATCTATATAATTGTATACATCTACACAAGTACTGGCTTTCACCCAGATTAGATGGGAGCACAGGAGAGAGTCCTATTGTAATGACCACTTAGGACATTGGTGGAGTGAGTCTAGGGACACTTCCTAGAGGAAGTGATTCCAGAAGGAGAAAGAAGTTTTTCAGCATATCCGAATCAAAGATTTCATAACTGGAAAGGAAGATGCAAACATGTTTGTGCAGACCTGATAAATACAGATAACTAGGGTGGAACTGTTTTATGGTTTTTAATCCCTGCTTCTCTGTTCTGAATAAAAATAGAAACAGAAATGCAGGCACAACTTCTCCTGCATAGGCCCCTTGGAATCATTCAGTTTCATAGCAAAGATTCTTTATTTCATCTCCCTCATTCCCCACTTTTTATTTTTTATTTATTTTTTTGCTGTTCATCATATTGCAGTGAATCTGACTCTCAAGGGTTGCCCAAGGTGTTCTAATCACCAATGCCAAGAATTTCTCAGTTTTGATGACAAAATCATAACTATCACTTATTTGAACCATATTCTCTGCCAGGCCCAGCTACATTCTCTACAAATATCACATTTCATGACCATGAGAAGTATTTTAGCAGCATTTATCACAATTTTACATTTTGAAATTTTAGTATATACAATAATGTGTTGGCTAATGTCAAAACCATGCAGGCACACAAACAATAGTTGGTAATGAATAAGGACAGAGAATGTTATAATCTGCTGCTGATGAAACCCAAGGCTTGCAGAGCCCAAGGTAGCATAGCTAATAGGTGGAGCAGGGCGTAACTTTCATGCCGTTTGGTGCCAAAGTTCATCAGTGTTTAACCAGGTTAGATTAGAGCCTCGCTCCTCAGGGGTACCTTCCCCAAGAAAATGTGGCTAGTTATAGTTGAAGGCAGGGGCCAATTCCAAGTTGACTGGATGCTGCTGGGGCTCAGAAACTGATACCCCAAAATATGGCTCTGGGATATGCTGAACTAAAGCCTCAAGGTCTCTCTGACCTCCCTCCCAATCCCCCCACGGTCTCTCCCAAAGCACAGGATGAAGCTGAAGTTCCTTTATTTGCCTAAATTCCAGACCCACCAAAGAGAACAGTTCTTTTCCTTCCCCTCTCTATAAGACCAAGAATGTAACCATACCTGAACAGATCCTGTCACAAGGTAATATGTCTCTCGGGGTTCATTCAGATTCCAAGGAGAACTGTTTACCAGTTGATTTCTGTTCCCAGAGCCACTCATTGTTTCTAGTAGTCCTTTATTGCCCCTGGACAGAATTCCTCTTCTCCCAACTCCCTTAATGTGTTTTGTTAGGTTGGTATATAAGCTTCTAAGTCCTGTTGGGGACTGGTAATCACTCTGTGGTTCTTACCATGTACACATTAATACATTTTGTATGCCTTTTCAACACTTAATCTGCTTTTTGTGAGTTGATTTTTCAATAAACCTTCAAAGGGCAAAGGGGAAGCTTTCCTTTGGCTCTAACAATGCCAAAGCCCAGGCTTAAACTCTCTACTATCCAGCCCTACCGCGCTTCTATAAAATTTTTTCCTCTTTTGAATTCCTTGACATTGAACCTGTATTCCTTTCTTGTCTCTTAAAAAAAATTTTTTGTTCTAATTAATTCCATTGTTGCTACTCTGGTTATAACTTCCTGTGACTGCTGCATAAGCTGTCCAACTAATCTCCCCATTTTAATCTCCGATTCTCCAATCCTTTTTCCACACAATCCTGAAATTAGTGTCTTCCTAAAAATTTCTTTACTATGACAGTGAACATTGCTGGTTGCCCTGAGAGAGTCTTCCGTGATTCCTCTTGATAGATCTTTAATTATGAGTCTTTCTCGGTTCATACCACAAGAATGGTCTGATCGAGCTAATGGAAACACCACACCCTTGCTATTCACTGGTTAAGGAATGGGTATGTGACCCGATTTTAACCGATGAAGAGGCCAGGCAAGTTTGTGGCAGACTTCAGGAAGCTTTTTTTCTTTAGAGGATCATAGAAAACCACTAATGTCTCATAATTAAACCAGGAAGCGTGCAGCCCCCTAATGCTACTGAGAGCCATCTTTACACCCTGAAAAAACTGGCCTTGGAAAGAAGTCAGTACTGTACAAAGCAAAGAGCAGAGACAGGCAGGACAGCAGTATTTCACAACTCTAGGGGAAACCATTCACATTGTGTACCAAGGAGTTGTCATATCTACATAGAAATAATAAGAATGGGACACCCTAGCGTTGTACAATACCTAGTTTTGTTTCCAGGACATTCTGTATAACAGGTTACAAACCAAAAACTCTTCTGGTTATTGCTGTCTCTTTCTAAATAAAAGTTAGTTGACAAAAATAGTGGGAAAATCTCCATTTAAAAAAAAGAACAGAGAAAAAACTCAGGTTATTGGTGACATCATTGAGTTGATACGCCATCCAAATGCCTACCTTACGTTTTGATTTATTGGAAAGTGAGTCAATAAGATCTGTTCGTAACTACTTGAATTGGGTTTTCTACTTGCAGTCAAAAAGCCTCCTGTGATTAGTTGGCAGCTCATGCAGCAGTCACAGGAAGTGATAACCAGAGTAGCAACAATGGAATTAATTGGGAAAAAATTTTTTTTTGAAAGAGAAGACAAGAAAGGAATACAGGTTCAATGTCAAGGAATTCAGATTCTCAGACAGGAGGCTTTCCTATTCAAAATGCTGAACTGATTGAGAATGAACTACATTTCTTTTTTTAAAAAATACGTATTTTATTTTAAAGCTGTGTGATACAATTCAGGACTAGGTATATGAGTGGACATTGTACAGGTAAAGTTTGGGCCTCCCTTTGGTGCTCACTTTGCCTGGTTTGAGATCGGGTACTCTTATTGATGTTGTGTCCTCAACCCCACCCTGGCAGTATCCTGCTACTGTCAATCCCTTTCTTATAGTATTATGGTAAATATTCAGGGTCCGCTTATGAGTGAGCGAGAACATACGGTACTCTGTTCTTTGTTTCTGTGATAGATTACTGAGTATTGTAGACTCTAAATTCATTCAAGTTGCTGTGAAGTCCGTATGTTTGTCCTTCTTTATGTCTGTGTAATAGTCCCTCAGTCTTGGAGTATCCTTTAGAGTTTAATTTTATTCTCTTTTAACAATTATCTCTGTAAACAGTTAAAAATTTCTTATATTAAGTCCTCTCTTTTCAAATTACTGTAGGGTTTCTGTCTCTATTTGGGGCCCTGATACAAGCACTATTTATTATATCTTAACCATAGATAAATCAATTGGTCTTAAGTCAATAATACATAGAACATTACTGATATAAGGTGTAATATGTCAAAATATCTATATTTACGTGTTGTCCTTCTTGCCTAGTAATGCATTTTATACCTCAAATAGTCACAGATATTTCTAATCTCTCCTTTCCCCCAGTGACCATTATTAATCTTCCTTTTATCTGAAAAATGTACCTGAAAGATCCATTCTTACATATCGTATCATATCAGCATGTCATTTTTATGAATGTTGAGGAAATAGTACAGAGTATAAAGTGCATTGTAAACTCAACCCCAATGTTCAATAATACACTTGCCTTGGGGATTAAATTTGTAAAAAATGTGGTATTCGTTAGCAAATGCTCCACTTCACTACCTCACGGACCCTGGAATTTCAGAATCATTCTTCTGTATGGAGAGACATTGGTCTGTAAGAGTTGCCAGGGGAGGGAGACTGAATTATTTTTTTTAGAAAAATATTCATCATAATATAGTATCTTACATCCTCTTAAAGCACTTTCTCATTGACTTTAGGAGGGCATTGTCCCTATATGTTGTTTTGTTTTGTTTTTGTTTTTTTTGAGTTGGAGTCTCACTCTGTTGCATTGAGAGAGACTGGATAAACTGTTGTCAACAGGCTGAGCCACTGGGCCCGAGGGCTGGTTCTTAAAATCTTAATAGCCGTTCATTTTTACCTGACATTTGAATGGTAGTTTAGCTGGGTATAAAAATCTAGCTTCTCAGTTATTTTTTTCTAAACATTTTGAATATATTATACCATTATGTCTTCTAATTGCTATTGGTACTGTTTATAATCTTTATTTTGCCTCATTGCTTGATATCATCTTTTTATTTTTGATATTCAGTATTTTATCTAAGTGTGTATTTTGTTTTGTTATCCTGTTGATTACTTGTTTTGACTTATGAATCTTGGGTTCTAATTTTCATTAAATTTTGGAAACTTCTATTTTATACCTTTTAGAAAATTTGCCTCTTTTCTATTCTCTCTCACATCTTCTTATGGAATGCCAGTCATACATATGTTGAACGTTCTCATCTGTCCTGTATATCTGTTCATTTCTCTCTCACATTATCTATCTTTTTATATTGTGTGGTTTTCAGGATAGTTTTCTCAGTACAAGTTATCAATTCACTAATTTTATTTCTACCTAAATATAATTGTGTTCAATCCATTTGATATTTTTAAAATTCCAGTGACTATTTTCTACAAACTTATTTTTTAAAAATTTTATCTAGTAATTTTCATAGTGAACTTTCTCCTATTCTTGTTTGTTTTAGTTTATACTACTTTAATTATTTAGACAAACTTATCTCATAGTTTGTGCCTGATAATCCTTTTCTTGGAGGTGGGAGTCTAATCATATCTTTTTTTCTCTCTCTCTCTGCTGGCTATTTGTCATGGTGGATTTTTTTCCTTGTGTGCCTAATAATTTTAGCTTTATTAATAATTTTGAGTTTATCATTCCAGGACTTTATGATGGGAATCATATGTGGTTTGACTTGACATATCCTAGTATTATAACTAGCTGGAGGCTAAAATTTTTATTAATTTATTGGTATATAGTTCCCAGTCTACATAGATGACAGAAGTTCAAACCTAAAACTTGTGTAATTAGGTTCATGATTATAAACTTACAGGAATTTTGTTTGTTAATTGTTTTCAACTAGAGCTCTGGTTGAGGCTAAAAGTTTTGCTTGTTGCCTACCTGAGACAGATCATTTTCTGTCTACCCTTCACCATTTGTAAATAGAAGTTCAATGTCTTATCTTTCTCTCAAACCAATTTATTACATGTTATCTCAGCATGGATTTATGCTTAGTTAATTTTCAAGCCTCTAGTTTATCAAGATTCACATACTCCACTTAGAAAGCTGAAGTACCAACTCATTATTGTTTTGTACAGTTCTCTTTTCATTTTTGTCCTCTGGCAATTTCTCTCACTTTCTTTTTTTCTTTTTTGAGTTGGAGTCTCACTCTGTCGCCCAGACTCGAGTGCAGTGGCCGCTCCCAGCCA
>CAUYQG010030481.1:0-18779 GCA_963574415.1 Tarsius wallacei | reverse complement strand
ACACACACACACACACACGAAGTGGATGTCACTTTCTCCCTTTTTTTTTTTGAGTTGGAGTCTCACTCCGTCGCCCAGACTGGAGTACAGTGGCCGCTCCCGGCCACCGCAGCCTCGACCTGCTGGGCTCCGGCGATCCTTCCGCCTCAGCCTTCCAAGTAGCTGGAACTACAGGCACGTGCTTCCACGCCCAGCTGATTTTTTGATTTATTGTAGAGATGAGGTCTCGCTTGCCCAGGTGGGTCTCGAACCCGCGGGCTCAGGCAATCCACTCACCTCAGCCTCCCAAAGGCGCGGGATTACAGGCTGAGCCACCGAGCCCGGCGTGATGAATAATTTTAAAGGAAAAATACAGAGAACATGAAAAGCTTAGGGTAGTCTGATCAAATCTTACATTTAATTTCAACTTTGAAGAAAGAAAATAGAATGAATACCAATGGGAAACCAAGCAGGTCCACTCAAAATAAGTTGACAGGAAACTATAGTAAATATATATTACTTTCCAGTTCTAAAGTTTAAATGCACAAAAATACCTTCTTTTCATCTTCATGGATAACTTAGCCTCAGAATGTTTAGAAGAAAATAGACAAGTAGGTCAACTTTAAGAGCCCTTATTTAATAGCTGAAAAAATTAAGCCCCAATGAGGTCATGTGATAGGTCCCTGGATTCCATAGTTCATGAATAGCAGAGATAGAACTGAAATTCAAGGCCTTTAAGAGGATTCTCCCTATAGTTTCCACCCTGTATTATACAACTGAGGTGAAAGAGAAGTTATCCCCCAATATTGCCTTGATTTGTATTCCACTATAAATTTTTTAATTGTTTTTTGGGGGGGTGTGGTCAGGGTTGTAAGATTTCAGAATTTTGTGAATGGAGGTAAGGACATAGAGGCAAGACAAAAGACTGTCAAGACTAGGGACTCCCAAGACTAGGGATTCCCCAAAGAAGGAAAGAAGCCTAACATACGAAAATAGGCTAGTGAGACTGGACACAGTGGCCCATGCCTGCAATCCCAGCACTTTGAGAGGCCGAGGTGGGAGGATCATTTGAGGCCAGGAGGTCCAGACCAGCCTGGGCAACATAGAGGGACGTCACATCTGCAAAAAGTTAGCCAGGTGGGATAGCATTCATCTGTAGTCCCAGCGACTCAGGAGACTGAGGCAAGAGAAACTCTTAACCCTAGGAGTTTGAGGATGAAGTGAGCTACGATTGTGCCACTGTACTCCAGCCTGGATGACAAAGAACTTGTCTTGGAAAAAAGAAAGAAAGAGAGAGAGAAAGAGGGAAGGGAAGGAAAAGAAAGTGAAGGGAAGGGAGAAGAAAGATAGAAGACGGGAGGGAGGGAGGAAGAGAGAAAGAGACATAGGCTAGTGAAAAGAAATGACCCTACTTTAGACAGAATCTCAAAAGGTCAGCTCCTCGTTCCTTCTCAGGTCCTCTGACCAGTAATAACACAAAGAGATGGCAGGTCATGGGAGAGAAAGGGCTGAGGCTCCCTCATCATTTCTACCAACTCTTTTTAACGTCTTTGAATAGGAAACCAAGTCTTTTGGACTAAAACGCATTTTCCAAGACCAGTTCTCTAGCACGGTTCCCTTCCTGTGCCACATACTTTCAAGTCTATGGCTTCCCTAAGGCTCTCGTATTTGAGGGCTCTATTCTGGAGCCCTAGGGCCTTCACCAGGGGCGAATCCTGCCTCATGAGATGACCTTTGTCATCATCTATGCGATGTTCATTTGGTTGACACACTCAATACCTGCTGCTCGATTCTTCACCCTGGTTGACCGCCCTTTGTCACCCAGACTCTACTCCCCAGCAGCAAAAGGAAAGATGAGGTTACCCATTTAAAGAAGAGAGTTTCTTTGATCCTAGTGATACCAGAGGTGGTATTTGGTCTAAGTGCAGAGGGGAAGTCTAGGGTCTTTTGTCCCTGGGTTTAATGTTTAACCCCTCCTTCATCTCTCTTTCTTTAATGGGCTTTAACATTTTTCCTTTGATCTCTTTGCTTCCCTTTTGGAGAAGAGGAGCTCTCTTCTGCCCACCCTACCCACCACCCCTTTTAAGCGGCTTCCCCAACAGCATCTCCTTGAGGTACTGGCACCTCTTCAGCAATGTCTCCTTGAGGCTGTCGCCATTATACTTGTCACCCTCCTGATTAACACCTCCAGCATTCATCCCCACTTGTAAGCACTTGTGAGAGCTTTGTTCCAAGAGGAGAGTTATGCTTTCGTGAAATTTCTCCCCAAAGCCTACTTTACTGACCATCTTTCACCACATTTCCTTTAACAGCAAGAACTATTCCTCCAATAGAAATTCAGATGGGAAAATCATATGAAACCTCCACTTTAGACACTTTGAGGTACGAACTAAATTATCTCAGGCCATAAAACATTACCTGGTACACCAACACAAAACTGTGAAGAAACCAGACTTTCATAAACTGCTACTTGTTTTTTCACAAAGTGTTTTCACAGACATTATTTTATAACCCTGTGAGAAAGACCAGCCACAAAATAGGAAGCCAAGACTCAGAAAATTTGAGCGAGTTACCAAGTCTAAGGCTAATAAACCCATATAAATTAACAAATAACTGAAGTATGACAGTGCCATTGGTAAATAGCTGCTGCCTTTAGAACTCTGACAGCTGGCCTTCGCCTACTTCCCTAGTGCTTCCCGTGGGACCCCCAGTCCTTCCACAAGGCCTGGCACAAAGAGATCAACACCCGGGCTTATGTTCAACAATTCTGATTGCCAACATCCATCCAGTATATACCTGCTGTTAAAGGTCTGATATCAACGCAGGACCATTTGAAGCTCAAGTCTCAGCTTCTTGAGGGGATAGGCTCGAGGAAGTCACATGAGCAGCACAAATTGCAGCTGCAAATCTGTATGAATGCAAATCATACAGATAGTCACAAATAGTCACAAATCATTTTTTCCCTACTTCCTCCAAGAGTCAAGGATGACAGAGACAAGTATGCACAGGCCTTTTGCTGTGTGAAGATTTTTGTTTCTTAACACGTCATTCTTCGGTGTCCAAATTTTATGAAAGGTTTGCCTTGTTATCTCCCACTCGACTTTATCTTGTCCTCACTCAGACATGTCTATTACAGTTCAGGCCCTAGACCACCAGAGATTGGAGGTGCCCTCAAGCACATGTTTGATCTAGCAAGAGCTTACACATCTGGATTTCCACATTTCTGGTCCCTGATTATTTCCTTTATGTTGCTGCTAGTTAAGCTATGCTTTTAATAAAAAAGTAATATTTAATCCAGAATGTTTCAGGTGTTTGATACTGAATGAGCTTTCTCTGAATTCTGGGTCCTCCATAATGCCAGAAACAGAAGGTGTTGACCCGTGATTTGGTATTCTGTGCTTTATTGGCTGCCAGACACACCATATGCAAATCTGGAGGAAAAATGAACTTGCAAAATTGGCATAGAGAAGCAGAGTAACATTTCACAATAGTGCCCGGGTGCATAGGAGGCCATGAAGTCACCAAAATTGCTGTCATCTGGAAAAGATGATGTGACCGTAAACCAGACCACATGGGTGTATGCAAAAGCAAGTTTACACATTTATTAACTAAGGTTTTCTTTAGAAGGAGAAAGGACTTTTTAAAAGTTAGAGCAGCAGTTGCCTTGGAAATTCTAGTAAATGTACACTGCAGCAAGCAGGGACCTGGGCAGTAATCAAGCCAAAACAGATCAGGAGCCACCAGTATAGAGGAAAAATGCACTCATCTCATTTACAAAAATGAGACCATTTGACTTTTCTTTTTTCATGCCAGGGAATTCATGTTTCTCTCTGGGGCCAAAATAGAGAGATTTTCTCCAGCTCCATCCACTGTCACCTTTTAAGGCAGATTTATTCTCAGCTGAGAAAATAAAGCTACAAGGTATTCCATCTGCCTGCTTGCTAAGATATTTGTTTGTTAAGGCAGAATTTCATGCTCTATATGAATGGGACAATCTCCTAAAGAATGGAGTTAAGGCAATGGTATAGAAAAGCCATCTCCATCAATAGGTAGATATCAAATCCATTGGAAAAGATAAACACTGAAAAACAATAGGAAGACAACCTAACACACACACACACACACACACACACACACACACACACACACACAAATCTGGTGTTTGTAACAGAAATACTACATCTGAATACCACTGCATGCTAAGAGTTCTCTCAAGCATAAAGGAAAAAAGGCCCTTAAAGGTGACATAGCTAACATTGTCTATTATAGGAAGAATTCTAGTGTGTCAGGAGAGATAAACTCATAGTAGTTCATTCATCCAAAAAATATTTATTGAGCCCCTGCAATGTGCCAGGCAGTGTTCTAATACATTCTTAAATGAACAAAACAGATTGGTATAACTGATAAATAATATATTTTAATATTTGTCTTAGAGGATTTCTAATCATTTTTCTGTTCCTGGACTTTACCACTTTCCCTTCTGGGATTTCCCCGGGCTTTTGTCCTTCCTTGTCCTGGATATATGGATGACTTTGTGAATGTTGTGGCTAAGAACAGTTTCCACGGGATCTCCCATCCAGCATGTAACTGTGTGGAGGGGAGGGACCACTATCTGGCTCGCATGGAGTGGCCTTTGTGCCTGTGAGCTTACGTTCTCCCAAAAAAGATGATCCAGGATAATGATTCCAGCACATTATCTCATTAGGCTTCCTGATACTAAATGAGGAAGGCAGTTGAAAAATAACACTCTATTTCACAAGAGAGAAATCTGGGGCATGCAGAGGTTAAATAACTTCTCTAAATCAAACAGCCAGCAATTGGGCCTGAGACAAGGACAGAGATCTTTAAAATTCACGTCACATTCTCCAGCCCTTACATCGTGCTGACTTTAGATTAAGTTTAAAAAATTCTGACAAGAATCAAGGATATACAAAGAGGAAAATATAAATATTAAACAGAGTCGCTATCTTAGAATATTGCTAAAATTTGAATATCATCACTACCAACCCCAGATTGCAAAAAAGTTAATCATCCAAATAGAAATGTGTTTTATAAAATTAATTCTTGTTTTCTTTGATTAGATAAAGTTGTAAGATTATATTTTCAAACAGTTTATTTTCCAGATGCCTCCTTTTCTCCTAACACTGATAATATGGCAAAACACAAACTCCCAAAAAGTGTTTCACAATATTATGTTGCTATCTGAGGTTTTAGAATCCAAACTGGAAAATAAAATGCATGAAGGAAAAAGCAGAGGGGAACACATTTGTAAATAACCTGGAAACATGAAGAAAAGAGATCAAGCTGAAACTGGAAATCCAGCTGTGTAAACACATTTAGATACTTTTAAAAACTCTCAAATTGATGGTATTCATAGGGCCTTCCCAGTGCCAAAATCACACACTTCACATTAATTCTGCTGTGATTCCACAGCCTTTCCACCCTGCATCAGTCTAAACTGTCTAGTTCAGATGGAGCCACTCGAATTCCATGGATGTTTTTGTTTAATCAAGTGAGCACTGTAAACTGTTGTTCTTGGTCATACACTCTACTCTTAAATACAAATAAGATTTGTGAAGATGAAAGACTGAGGTGCAGGTGTTAAATATTTTCAGAGCTCTCCATTACTCCCAGAGATGCAAGTGGAGGAGCGAGGCCTTCATTAGACTCAGTTCAGGAAAGAGGATTAAATTCTACTATTTGAAGAGGAAATGATTTTCTATCAAAAAAATAAAATAAAATAAAATGACTAGAATGGAGACATTCCAGAAGAGTCTTTTAATGCACTGAAAATCAGTAACAGTTTTAGCCACATGTTGAAATTCCTCTTTCAGTTAAATGAAATGAATGATAAGGACCCACACAGTGGCTGGCATTGCAACAGAGGTTAATTTAAACCTTCACTGCAAACTTCCTAATGATGTTGGAAACACTAACTTGGATGAAATTGATTACAAAGCAAATTCACATCTGAAATCTAACTGCCTTAATGAATCCAGCACCTCTCACCCATCACCACACTTTGGTCAACAGGGAAGTACCACATGAATGCTAACCCATCAAATCCAGGAAAAAGAATTAAGTGTAAATTGCAACAACTTTATTTTGAGCCTTAATTATACTGTTGATGCTTAGATGAAGTCCCAATATTGGTGTACCACAAATTTGCAATTATAAAGCTTTTATTTTACCTGTTTTAGATGGAAGACTTCTGATTTCATGGGTTCAATAGAACCATCTTGGCACATTAAACAAATGCACTCAATAAAAATAATCATTTTATTGATCACAAAAGATAGGGTTGCAAGGTTTAGCAAACAAAAATTCATGACATCTAGCTACATTTGAATTTCAGTGTTTACTATTATTCAGCACATTTTTTAAGAGATGGGGGTGTCATTATGTTGCCTAGGCTAGACTCAAACTCCGGGACTCAAATGATCCTCCCACCTCAGCCTCTCTGGTAGTAGAGACTATAGGCAAATGCCACTGTCCTCATCTCAGCAAATAATTTTTTATTGTATATATGTCCCACATATGTATGAGACATACCCATGCTAAAACACTTCATCATTTATTGGAAATTCAAATGTAAGTATGTGTACCGTGTTTTATCTGACAACCCTGTTCAAAGGCATCATGATAACCAATACTCTTAACTACAGAAGATATAAAATATTGGACTGAATCTATCATCTCAGAATTGCACTTTTTTAAACTTATCAAAACTCAACTTATTTCCTTGTTATTTCAGATTTGTGATTATAGTGAAGTATTGGATTATTTATTTTATTAAAATAACATTGATGAAATCTATTCGTCTTCAAAAAGGCAGAAAAAATGTTAAAAGTTTTAAAAGAAAAATAAGGGAGGGCAAGAATCTTTGCAATGTAATGGTGCTGGTAAAATTAAAATGTGAAAATCTGTGCTAGATCTCAGGGGCAGATGGTTACTGAAAGTAAGGTCAGTAGCATTTGTTTATCTACATATAATATTTTGCGATATAATATATATTATATATACAAATATTTAATTTCCCCCCAGATATTAGAATTTGGAATATCCATCATTAAGAAATATATACACATATGACATGATATAATTCATGTTGAGATATTTGGATCCATGCTATTTAAACATCTTTACTTAAGAAATAAGATCATAAACTGAGAAAACAAGATACTTTACATTAAACAACATCCAAGAGTAGCGATTAGAATTATTAAATATAACAGGCAAAAAAAGGCATGAAATACAAAGTTTATCTAACATAATTTCTAGCCAAAAATGTATAAAAGCGTGGAATCCGTATAACCAGCTCGAGTGTGTGGTCTCAAATGGACTACTGGAGCCCAACCCCCAGGTCCCCTCACTGGAGTCTTTGAAATGCATGTCAGCAGTGACCCTTTAAAATGCGAGAGGGAAGCCTTCCTCCAGTAACACTCATCCACCCCCCCATCCCTCCCCGCCCCCAGTTGGGATGATCAGATGGGCGTTAACTCCACCACTCATGTGGGTGGCACATGAGTCAGCTTAATGCTGACATGAGTCAGTTTTAAACTCAAATCCTAGGTCTTTAGATATTTATTTGCATGCATTTTAAATTGAGATAATTTTGTCCAGTAATATGAGTTAGACTAAGTAGGTTAGTATTTAAAGACCTTTCCAATTATGATTCTTCAACAAAAGTGTAAATGGTGAACTTAATCAGGAAAATTAAAAAATTTCATTGGGTCTAAATCTGGGAACATAGACTCTAAGATGGCTCAAACTAGAAAATATATTTTCAAATCTGCAAAAATTATAAAAATAATACTTTGTCATAATTATCAAACTCTAAAACTTTCTTAGAAATCAGAAGACATGTTAGCATGTAGATAAAAGCCTTTACCTTTAAACTTCAACTTTGGTTTTTATGATGAACTGATAGGTATCTGTATTTAGAAGGTAGTCCATGTTCATCAGTAGGTGAGAAACCATACAGAGTCAAGTAGATAGTGACTTTTTCTAATAAAAATTCATGATGTTTACCTCTAACTTTCTTAATATACCATCATAACAATAAAATAAGGTTAACACTACTGAATTATCTTCTTTCAAGCATTTTACATGATTCAGTTACTCCTCACAGCATGCTAATATAGATTTCTGCCTGTTTCTCACATAAGGACACTGAGTCAGAGGCATGTCAGGTGCTCTATTTTCACAGTTTCAAATTTTCTCCTACTTCCCCCTCTTTCGGTCTCCCCTCATTGGAACTTTACAGTGACTGCCCACTCTACACCATCCACTCCTACAGGGACCAGTTACAAAAAGGCTTTATGTGTGTATGTATGTATTTATTTATTTATCTACTTATTTATTTTTATTTTAAAGATCTAGAGTACAATTCAGGGCTAGGTATACAAATGGTCATTGTACAGGTAAAGTTGGAGCCTCACTTTGGTCCCCACTTTCCCTGGTTTGAGATCAGGTACCCTTGTTGATGGAGTGTGCCCCCCAATCCCCTGGCAGTTTCCCACTACTGCCAATCCCTTTCTTATTGTATGATGGTCATTGTTCAGGGTTAACTTATAAGTGAGAACATGTGGTACTCAGTTCTTTTTTTCTGTGATAGATCACTGAGTATCATAGACTTTAAGTCCATCCAAGGTACTGCAAAGTTCTTAATTTTGTCTTTCTTTGTGGCTGCATGATATTCCATTGTGTCTATGTACCAAATTTTTTTTATCCAGTCCACTTTCAATGGGCAGCATGGCTAGTTCCATATTTATGCTACTGTGAATAAGATAGACAAGTGGGGCCTCATCAAACTGAAAAGCTTCTGCAAAGCAAAAGAAACCATCAAGAGAGCAGGGAGACAGCACACAGAATGGGAAAAAAATATTTGCCAACGGTGTATCTGACAAAGGCCTAACATCTAGGATCTACAAGGAACTCAAATATGCCAACAAGAAAATAACAAACAGCCCTTTTGAAAAGTGGGCAAAAGATATGAATAGACACTTCTCAAAAGAAGACATGTGAGCAGTCAACAGGGAATCTGCTGGGTGAGGGGGGCATACCTCATCAACAAGGGTACCTGCATAATGAACATTTGTATACCTAACCCTGAATTGTACCCCACATCTTTAAAATAAAAAATTTTAAAAGCTCAGCTTCACTAATTATCAAAGAAATGCAATTAAAACTACACTGAGATACCACCTAACTCCAGTTAGAATGACCATCACCACTAACTCAAAAAACAAAAGATGCTGGAGAGGATGTGGAGAAAGGGGAACATTTCTACACTGTTGGTGGGAGTGTAAACTAGTACAACCTCTGTGGAAAATAGTGTGGTGATTCCCAAAAGATCTAAAAATTGACCTTCCATATGATCCAGCAATCCCCATTCTGGGAACACACCTGTAGGAATTCAAATCAGTCTATGAAAAAGATACCTGCACAGACATGTTTATTCCAGAAAGGCTTTAATCCGCTTCATACAGCACCTACTTTCAGGCTATAATCTTCTGAGTTTCTCCAGTGTTGTAATGGGATCCTCAGGAATCCACCGGTGTTCACACTAAGGCAGCCCACATGCTCGTACATGGTCACACTTGACCACTGAGGAGGGAATTTTCTGACGTATATACACGTTTTGTTTTTTGTTTGTTTGTTTTTTGGTTGTTTGTTTGAGTCAGGGTCTCATTCTGTCACCCAGACTGGAGTACAGTGGCATAATCATGGCTCACTGCAGGTTAACTCCTGGGCTCAAGTTATCCTCCTACCTCAGTCTCTTGAGTAGCTAGGACTACAGGAATGTACCATCTTGTCCAGCTATTTTTTTTTTCTTTTTAAGAGATGGAGTCACACTATATTGCCCAGGCTAGTCTTGAGCTCCTAAGCTCAAGCAATCCTCTCACCTCAACCTCACAAAATGCTGGGATGACAGGGATGAGCCACCATACTCGGCTCTGAAATACGTTTTGTAAGACTACTGTAAGGGTGCCTTTGGATCAAGCATTATTCAGTGGGCCACTGGATAACCCACATGCATACTTAAATTGGCTTTTTGTTGTTGTTGTTTTTCTTTTAGAGACAGGGTCTTACTCTGTTACGCAGACTGGAATGCAGTGGCACCATCATAGTTCTCTGCAGCCTCTACCTCCTTCACTTAAGTGATCGCCTTGCCTCAGCCTCCCAAGTAGCTGGGACTACAGACACCACCACGCCCTGCTAACTTTTTAGTCTTTTGTACAGGCAAGGTCTTGTTATGTTGCCCCAACTGGTCTCCAAATCCTGGCCTTAAGCGATTGTCCCATCGGCCTCCCAAAGTGCTGGGATTACAGGCAAGAGCCTAGCCTTGAATTGTCTTTCATTCCTTTCATGTTTTGTTCTTTCTTATCCTTTACTCTTCTCCCTGAAACTGTATTCTAAATACAACTCCTGCACACAGCCTTTGTCTCAGGTATGCTTTGGGGGGAACCCAGGCTAAGGTAAGAGGCTGAGCAATATTCTCAAGGATATTGAGCTAGAAAATGACTAACCCTGTATTAACACTGTGACTCCAAAAGCCGAAATGAATAAAATTAGTAAAAAACAACCCATCCCGGTTCTTTAACAATATAACAATGACATCTTGATTTCCACCACCTCCTGTATTAACTTTCTGTGAATTCTCATAAGAAATACATATATTTTTCTTACATAATAATAATACCAAATTTTAGATAGTGTTCTACCCTTCCCCCACCTTTTCCAACATCGCCGCTCATAGTACATGGGGTTTCACATCTCTTGGGCCAAACAGGATGACCTCCCTCCCTGACCCACCTTCATCTCCTACTCTCGCCCCAAGTTCTCCTTCGAATGCTAATGACAATGGGCAATGTATAAATTTTTCATTTTATCATTGCAGAACTTAGCTCAAGCATATGCATAATTTTCCTCCTTCCACGTTCCTCTCTCCCTCCCCCAATTGCTTTCTTAGTAATGGGTTGTTTCACATAATGGCACACTTGACTCCCAGAGGAGAGATACCCCTGTTAAACAACATTCCCTTAACACTTTAGGAAGCAGCACAGGATAGAGAGCAAAACAATTACCAGGAGTTTAGACAGCTGAGTTGTAGCCCTGTTTCTGCTTCTAACTACTTATTTGACTTTGAATAAGTCATCTGAACTCTCTAATTTGCCAAGACTTGTTAAACCTGATACAGCTTGACTTCAAAACACAATAGAGTCCCTATCTTTTTAAAATTGCCTTTTGAAAGTGATAAGCGAATTGGTAGGTCTAATTTTTCACTGATTTATTTTCCTTTGTGTGAAATGTATATTAGCAATGATTAGAAAATCATTTAAGAAAAATTGAACATATGTAATCAAGTTTGTTTTCTACAAAACTATTTAAGTACAAAAATACAAGTATGGAAAAATGGTTATATCACAAATTTTTTCTGTGTTGAAAATATTTATCAATTTGTATTTTCTAATGATTTTGAGCCTGCCAATTTACAAAAGCAGTTTTATTTGCAAACTGTTAGATACAACCTGCTCAAGTGATGAAAAAATCTCAAGGGCAATTAAAATACAATGAAATTAATTTTCATGTCTAACATTTTATTGAATTAAAATAAAATTGGTTTTAAAAGTACATAATGAATTGATATTGCTTTTAAATTCAAATTTGGTGCTATTTATTGTTTTTAAATAATTCTTGCTAATTTCATGTCACTACTGACTCATTCAAAGTATTTTTTAATCTATGTATTTTAAAACGCATATTTAACTTCTTAAAATATTCTGTAAGTCATAAATTCTCAAAATACCTTCAATCTCTTTTTCCACTTTAGCAAATGGATTTGTTATTCCATGTGCCACCATATAGATGGCAGAAAAATAAAGATGAATAAGATATAGTGTCTGGCTTTAAGGAGCTTACAATCCAGGGGGAAAATAAGCAAACAAGTAAACAAACAAAGAAAACCCAGAAGACTACAACATTAATCCACTTAAGGACTTGCTGAATACTCAGTATTTGCTGGCCACTGCTAAAGAGACAACAGTGAACAACAACAAGAAGAACAAAGCATCTTGGTCCTTTCAGAGCTTAGATAATTAATAATATGGAGGGACAGAATCAACAATAACAATAACAAAAAAGTCAAACATACCATATATCAGATGTTGCTAAATACTGTAGAGAACAACAAAACAGAAAGCAGAGCCGGGGAGAGTTTTGAAGGAATCAAAGACAACACTGAAAGGGTCATAGTTGAACAAAGATGTAAAATGGGTAGGGAGCCAGCAAGGGCAGTGACCCTGAGGCAGAAGCATTCCTGATCTGCAGAAAAGTCTGTTATGGCTGGAGTGGGCTGAGCAGATGAGACAGACCAGGGAGAGATGAAGCCAGTGAAATCCTGAGGCATCATATCAAGGATGTCCTTTGGGTGACAGTATGTGTGCTATCCTAAAATGCATCTATCAGCTTAACACAATAGATGAGTATTATCTCACTAAGATTCTATGGGTTCGAAATCCAGGGGGCATTTAGCTGGATGCTTTTTCTCAGGTTCTCTCATCAGATTTTGGCTGAGGCTGCAGTCATCTGAAGATGTGCCTGGGGCTGGAGGTGCCAATTCCTGGTTGGCTCACTCACAACCTGAAGCCTCATTGCTGGCCCTTGTCAGAGGCCTCAGTTCTGCAGCACATACCTCCCTCCACAGGAAAACTCCTGTATCCTCATGAAATGGCAGCTGGCTTTCCCAGAGAGAGAGAGAGAGGTATCTAAGAGAGCACGGGGCACACCATCATTTCCACAGTGTCCTCTTGGTTACATAAATCAGCCCCATTCAACAGGGAAGGAACTACACAAGTGCACACATATCAGGAGATATGAATTACTGAGGGCCATATTATAGGCTGATACCCCTGTGAGGAATTTGGATTTACTCAGAATGGAATAGAAAGATATCAGAGGATTCTGTGCATAGTACAGTAAGTCCCCTACATATGAGCCATCAAGTTTCCACCTATTAAAGATGCAGACATGTGTTCACATTATTTGAGGAGGGACCGTTAGTTTTTGAGGCAAAGGACCTGAATGTAGAATGGTACGTGAAGGTTGTAGCCGGCATTCAGAATGCAATCTAGTGCCACCGTGTCATCTATGAGGAGAAGAAAAGAGCCACTTACCCAGACATCACTGAATCTTTTTTTTCAAAAGCATCGATAGAATTAAATCCAGCAAGGAACCAGAACCTGTGCTATCCATGTTAGGTGTGCGTGAAATTGCAGCCTCCCCTCCGTCTCCTATGGCTGATGACCCTTCAGCTTTACCATCTCCTACCTCTTCTCCCTCCACCAGTCAGTAACTCTTCTTGTCTGTCACTCAATGCCAGCCCTGTACGCCAACTGTTGTGCTGTACTGTACTACTGCACTTTTAAAGGTACTGTACTATAAGATTTTAAAATGTTTCCTTTTTCATGTATTTGGCTGTTTTTTTATGTATTATTTGTGTGAAAAGAATTATAAACCTATTACAGTAAACTACTATATGTCCAGTTGTGGTAGTTGGGTAACTAGGCTCAATATATTGGACTTACAAACAAATTGAATTTGAAAACATGTTCTCAGAACAGAACTTGTTTGTATGTAGAGGACTTACTGTATTGGCATGCTTAATGTTTAAAAAGATGGCTGTGGTTGGGGGTTGAGACTAGACAGTAGTGCGGCAAAAATGGAATCCAGGAATTCAGTTAGGAGGCTGTTACAGAAACGCCAGCAAGATGGCAGGCTAGATGGGATAGGCATTAGGGGTTAAAAGTCATAAGATATGGTCAGATTTGGAATCTGGAGATGTTTTGAAGACAGATCTGACGGGATTTGTTTATAAGTTTTATGTGGAGTGTAGGGAAAAAGAAAGAGTCAAAGATGAACAAATATTTTTAACCTGAGCAACCAGAACATATGTTTATTACACAGAAAAATTTATTCGTTGTCAAGAAAATATAAAGATGTGCTAACAACTCAGTCTAGGGGAGTTAGCAAAGTCCTCCAGGAGGAGATAAGTCTGGATTTAATGGACGTAGAGGAGTTAGCCACCTAAGAGAATAGAGACAAGAACCGGAGGCACAACAGCAGACATAATGACAAAGAAGCCAACCAAATTATGGAATGTGTGCAAAGAAAGTAATTCTATGCTTCTGGGGTTCCTATTGTAGGAAGAAACTTTGATATGAAGTATAGCCTTTCTGCTTATTCAGTGAGAAACATTTTATTTATTATACACCTGCTTTGTGCCAGGCACTCTGCCAGCTGCAGAGGATACAATGAAAAGTAATGGTGTTATTTCTGAATTGGGTGTTGAGAGTAAAGAGCTAATACAAAGGTAATTAAAAGGCTTTTTTAAAAATGGAAAACAGTATATAAATGTTGATAGTGGTAGTTCCAGAAAAAAAAAGTTAGAAAAGTGAGTAGAAAGAGCATGTCTTTGCCTCATCAGACCACCATTTTTGCTTAGGTGGCATATGTATGTTTGTGAGTATACGACTTGGGAGAAGGATATTACTGAGAGGATAAATAACCCCCAAACCCATCTTGGAGTCACCATTGGATGGTTCCAGACTTGTACAACTAGGTAGATACTGATGTCATGCAGTGAGGCAGTGCACCTGGGGAAAAGTACAGGTTGGATTTTGTGAAAGACCATGAGTCAAATTTGGTATGGAAGAAAGGTCAACATATAGCCCTTTAATTTTTTGTAAATAGATTCTAATTAGATAAAAAGAACCTACAACGTTTTAAAGTCTTATGAAATAAACACACTCAATACTTGATAAAATAATACTACATGACACTATTTTGGCAAATACACTCTTATTCACATTGAGGAGAAAAAGCAATTTGACCTGTGCTTTAAAAATAGGTCATGTGGTATATGTCTTGTCCATACAGTATCCTGATGCTACTGATCTACTTTCAATAAAGCATATGCTTCCTGTATATCCAATAATAGCTATAGATTTATAATAACTCACCAACAGTTTTCTCTAGCCACTGTTGAGTAGGATAAAAGACTTGATATTCCAGATATAATCTTAGGCCAGAATCAGAACTTAATTAACCTGGGTGTTGCTAAAATGTTGAACTGATTTTTTTTTTTTTTTTAATCACTTGCTACTACTGACCTGGGACCTTTGGGAATTGTAATCTCCTCTAATACGGTATATGTAAAAGCTTTCTAGTTAAAGCAAAATCTAACACAGAATAATATAATTTTGGCAGGGGAAAAAATCAGTGTTTATAATCAGAAGAAATTATTTCCTATGTTTCCTTCTATCCAGTAAAGAAGGTAGAACTTAGATCCTGGAAACTCTTATTCTCTGGTTGTGTTCAGTATTAGATGATGGATGTGAGATTATAAGATTAGTAGAGTTGATGGAATTAAGTTACTTTGTATGCTGAAAAAAATGCCCCTGGAGATAGGAGCCTTTTAGAGGCTGTAGATATGAAAAGGAGGGATCAGAAGATGCCAATCCTGGAGCTTGACTTGGGTAGAAAAACAGTGAAAGAGAATGTTGCAACGGAATTGCTGTATGGTAGGTGGTGTTTTCTGTAAATTCTCCAGTAAAATATTTAACTCCAGTGCCTTTTGGAATCAATTTTTTGTTGTTGTTTGAGAGCATACAGTGTTAAATCCTGCTCTGAGCAAGTCATGTGTGGACAGGAACTACCCCAAGCCAGCCCTGGGTATAGCCCCCAGCTGAGTCCATCCCTCTACCTACAGAGAACTTCTTCCTGAGTTCCAGTCTCTCTGCTTCGAAACTAAAGTATTTTTACTTGATTTCTGCCTCTGAATTCTTGGTTCCTGTTACCTGTCTGCCTCAGTTTTTCTCCTACCCCTCTCATACTACCAGATAGGCAAGCTCCTCTCCTATCTTCACCCAACTCCTCGGTATTCCTATTTCCTGTTTCCAAAATAACCTTCTCAGCTCTCCTCTACCCCTTGTCCTAATGAGGCTACTTGTAGTTTCGTGTGATTTCCCAGCTCTTTGTGATTTTCAGACTTGTTCCTTTTTGTCTAGAGGCAGGTCTAGCCAATTTAGAAGATACCTGCTACTGGACAGAGTGTTATTACAGTAGTACCATTATAACTATAAATATATTTTATGTCTCATTACTACTATATTACTATTACAAATATTGTTAAAGATAGCATTTGTTGGGCTTTTATATCAATCACTATACTAAATAATCTGCAAGCAGTCTGCCACTTAATTCTTAAAATAACTCTAGGAGGTTAGTATTATTGGTACTGTTTGTGCATAGGAATCCAAAGCCCAGAGTGGTGAAGCAATTTGCCGAAAGTTACAAAGCAGATGTGATGTTCCAACCCAGGCATGCAATTGCCAGACTACAATTAATCATTACTGTATTCCAATCCATATCTAGCCATCTTTCAGATTCAAGAGTTTTAATGAATAATATATTCATCAGTATATAAAATACAAAAAGTTATTTTGCTGTGTTTTGCTTTAATAAGGTACAAGAGAGCTTATGAACAGAATGGAGAGACTTGGAATATTGCAAAATAATTCCTCAATAAATGGAAAAATAAGCTTACACATTCTTTTTTCTGAGAAAATTCAAAAAGCTAAAACTGAACCACATGGGTAAAATGTAAAAAGTTAAAAACAGACATTTATAATTCGAGTTGTCGGCTCTCAAAAATTTCATCTTTGACTGGGTATTGTAAACTATCCTATGATGTCTTACAAGAGCATTGAAAAAAGTTTTGATGACCAGAGAAAAGGTGAAGTAAATTTAAGTAGAGTCAGCAGAATGAGAAAAACTAAGATTGGGGGGTGGAGGAGAAGGAAGAGGAGGAGGAGTTTATCTAGAGGCTTTTAAGTTCAGGAAAGTCTGTGGGAAATGGCTGTGGAAACATTATTAATAGTGACAAATTGACATCATTGATTATGAAATTAATGGAAGTAGGAAGAGCCTGTCTCTGAGCTTTTATCCAAAGATTTCAAATGTTTTAAAAGAGTCCCATGGTCAATTCTTCCAAAAGAGACTGATAAATTGAATATAATAAAAGCACAGATCAAGACCCTGTCAGCCAACATTCTGGGATCATTATGTTCTCCCCGAAGGATGGCCTCTCTACCCTAATAGAAGCCTTAAAAGCTGACAGCCACAAAATATTACACTGCCTCTAATGATCCCAAGCGTGATATGGCTCAGCTTCCAACCTACCTTCCCAGTGATTTCCTGTGCACAGAGAAAGTCAGCTTGACAATAAATAACCTATTTGCCCATAGTCAGGGAGGATCATTTGACAACTAGATGAATAGAGACTATTTTGAAAATGGAGGAAAAATTACCCTTCACTGAGAGAAGACTGATGAATGAGAGGCTCACACTGGTCTCGATTAACCATTGAAAAAATAGGGTAGATCAGTTGGTGGTTAGACATCATCTTCAAACCATCTGTAGTGTCAGCCTCTGAAAAGTCCATGAGGAACAACTCACAAAAGGTATGGAAGACTGTGTGTGGCACCACAGATGAGCTGTTAACCTTACCGAGCTCCCTTTTATATACTGGGAAAATAAGATTTCTCTTGGTTTCTCAATCCAGTATAAGACTGCTCATTTAAATAACTATAGTTCAAAGATGAGACTCTCTTTTTTTTCTCCAGAAACTTCAGTTATACATAATTAAGGAAGCAGCTCAAAACTTGAAACTCAGGTTAATCCACTGTTCTTATTCATTGGACCTAGTCTTGAGAAGGCAGTCCTTATGCCATCTGGCTAGGAAGAATAGGTGATGTGAGGGACATTGGTTATGGAAGACTCTCTGGGGAAGCAAATAGCCTAGTTTAGAAGCCTAGATGTCTATGACTAAGAAGCTGGAACAATGAACATTTTGCAATTTAAAGTCAGTTTTGTAAAGTTCTATTCAACCCTCATGTTTGGAACCATGAGGTTATTATAGGTCTTCTGCATATCAGTAGAGATTCTCACCAACTGTGAGCACCATCTGTCGTCTGTCTGTAAGACACCAAAAGATTCAGTTGACTGGAGCTCTGCTAATGTATCTAAAAGGTGGTCTTATGACATGGGAGAGGAATACTTTATTCATCAGTATGTGGCAGTTGCACATTCCATGATGCTCTTGAAGAAGCTCATGATACTCTTGAAGAGTGACAACTTGAGTATATTTAAATAAGGGACATAATGGCCCTCACTATAGCAAAGAATTTTGGTGAATAATATAATTGTTGTCAAAGATGATGGAAAACAGTATCCTTACAAACAATACAAGGCAAGGAAGTAAGAATTGTTTAAAATTCTTCTCACCCTCCCCTCCTACATATAACACCCGAACCTATGATTCAAGATAACTGCACCTGTCAGTGGTATCTCTTAAAATATAAAAATAAAAATATAATTGGAAATCAAAATTCTGAACCTTTTGGAAAAGGTAATAGAAATAAAATGTTTAAATTAAGAAAAGAAAGACATCTGACTCATCACTATTGATGAGACCACAGATTGGGATAGATCTTCTGGAGGTCAGTTTGACAATATTGATAAAAATTTAAAATGTACTTATTCTTTTACCCAGTAATTCTATTTCTAAGATTCTGACCTAAAGAAATATTTACAGGTGTGCATAAAGGCATGAACAAGACTCATTTTGTAATGTTTATTAAGCAGAAAAATAGAATTCAAACTAAATGTTGATCAATAGAATAATAGTTTATACCTTATCAACAAGGATACCTGCATAATCAACGTTTGTATACCTA
>CAUYQG010030479.1:0-38640 GCA_963574415.1 Tarsius wallacei | reverse complement strand
GCCCGGCTAATTTTTTAGATTTATTGTAGAGATGAGGTTTCGCCTGCCCAGGCGGGTCTCGAACCCGCGGGCTCAGGCAATCCACTCACCTCAGCCTCCCAAGGCGCGGGATTACAGGCTGAGCCACCGAGCCCGGCTCCTCATCTCCTATCTTTTGCTCCTCCTTGTGCCACGTGACATGCCTGTTCCCCTTTACCTTCTACCATGATTTAAGCTTCATGAGGCCCTCACCAAAGAGGCAGATGCCGAAACTGTGTGCCACAATAAACCACTTTTTTAAAAAAAATAAATTACCCAGCCTCAGGAATTCCTTTATAACAATACAAGATGAACTTACACATAATAGACATTTATGGAGCATTTTATCCAACAGCTGCAGAATACACATTCTTTCTTGTACATGGGACATTCTCAAGGGTAGGCCATGTGTTAGGCCACAAAACAAGTCTCAAAATCTTCAAAAAAAATTGAAATCATTTCACTTATCTTTTCTGATCATAATGGAATAAAACTGCAAATCAGTAACAAGAGGAACTTTGGAAACTATACAAACACATAGAAACTAAATAATGTACTCCTGAATGATGTTTGGTCAGTAAAGAAATTAAGAAGGAAGTTACATTTTTTGAAACAAAGGAAAATGGAAACAATATACCAAAGCCTATGGTGTGAAAAAATGTTTTATGAAAAGAAATTTGAAAGAGAGACATTATTTCAGTGAACAGTTAGCAAACCTGGAGACACAGCCTTTGGTATAAAAGAAAGATGCATTCCAGAGAACAAGTGAAAGTTCCTGCCCAGTTTATGCAAATAAGGAATTCACACTTAGTTCTGATTGGTTGATGTAGCCAAGCTCAGCTTGGCTAGGGCAGGTGAGCCTGATAGGCTAGTTTCCAAGCCCAGACAAGAAGTCTCTCAGATTCTTTCAAATAGCTGATAGCATGGGGGAGAGTTTCTGGCCACCATTTATCTTGGCATTGATAACAGGAGCTGGTTTGGCTTGTTTGCAGTAGGGAAGAGCTGTGGTACGTTTATAAATTTTCTGAGAACACAGAGTACATGATTATTTCCTCACTCTGCCATGACTGCCTGGTTCTGATTTAACTCAACTCATCCATGGAGAGTCATTTAGTCTGTCAGCTGGGGCACAGAGGGCAACTTTAACAACAGGATACAGCAAAAGCAGTTCTAAAAGGAAAGTTTGTGGCAATAAATGTCTACGTCAAAAAGTAGAAAAACCAAATAAACAATTATGCATCTTAAGGATCTGGAAAAGCAATACAAAAACGAAACCCCAAATTACTGGAAGTAAATAATAAAGATCAGAGCAGGAATAAATGAAATTGAGTCTTGATCAATGAGATGAAAGTCGTTTCTTTTGAAAAGATAAACAAAATAAACAAACTTTTAACCAGACTGACCCAAGAAAAAAGAAGGAAGACCAAAATAAATAAAATTAGACATGTAAAAGGAGACATTACAACTGATACCACAGAAATTAAGATCACTAAGACTATAGAAAAACAGAAATGGATACATTCCTAGACACAACCTGCCAAGACTGACCATGAAGAAATCTAAAACCTGAATAGACCAATAGCAAATAGAGATAGAAGCAGTAATAATCTTCCATCAAAGAAAAACCTAGGACCTGATAGTGACACTGCTGAATTCTATCAAACAAAGAAGAACTAATACCAAACCTATGCAAACTATTCCAAAATATTTAGGAGGCAGGAATGCTCAAGTTCATTCTATAAGATCAGTATTACCGTGATACCAAAACCAAAGACCCAACAAAAAAGAAAACAGCAGGCCAGTATGTGTGATAAACATATATCCAAAAATTCTCAACAAAATACTAGCAAACCAATTTCACCAACACATTGAAAAGATCATTCATCATGTTCAGGTGAGATTCATTCCAGAGATGCATGGATGTTTTAGTACATGCAAATCAATAAATGTAATACATCATGTCAACAGAATGAAGGACAAGAAACAATATGATCATTTTAATTTATGTAAAAAAACATTCAATAAAGTTCAACATCCCTCCATGATTAAAAAAACAAAAAACAAAACTCTCAACAAACTGGGCATAGAAGGAACATACACAATACATACTATCAGCCATATTTGACAAACCCACAGGTAGTATAGGGAAGGGGAACAACTGCAAACCTTTCCTCTAAGGTGCCCATTTTCACCACTTTTATTCAGTGTAGTACCGAAAGTTCTAGCCAGAAGAAAAAAAAATAAAGTGCATTCAAATTGGTAAGGAAGAAGTCAAATTGTCTTTGTAGATAATATGCTCTTAATATTTAGAAAAGCCTAAACACTCCACTAGAAAACTATTAGAACTAACAAGTTTAGTAAAGTTGCAGCATATAAAATCAACAAAAATGAGTATCATTCCTAAATGCTAATAGCAAATAATCTGAAAAAGAAACCAGTAATGTAATTTTTTTTACAATAGCTACAAATAAATACCTACAATTGAAATTAACCAAAGAAGTGAAACATCTCTAAAATGAAAACTGTAAAACATTATTGAAATAAATTGAAGAAGACACAAAAAAATGGAAAGATAATTTGTGCTCATGGATTGGAAGAATCAATATTGGTAAAATATCTGTACTACTGAAAGAAGTCTACAGATTCAATGCCATCCCTATCAAAATATTAATGACTTTCTTCATAGAAATGGAAAAACATTCTACAATTTATATGTAGCCACAAAAACCCAGAATAGTCTAAGCCATCCTTAACAAAAAGACAAAACTGGAAGAATCACATTATCTGACTTCTAATTATACTATTCCAATTATGCTATTCTAATAATTATCCTATTAAATACAAAGCTATAGTTCGAAAGCAGCATGGTACTGATATAAAAACAAACACATGAGCCAATGGAAAGAGAACCAGATATGAATCTATGTGTTTGCAGTCAACTGATTTTTGATAAAGGTGCTAAGAACATACATTGGGGAAACGTCAGTCTCTTCAATTAATGGTGCTAGGAAAATTCGATAGCCATATGCAGAAGAATGAAACTAGAACCTTATTTCTTGCCATATACAAAAACCAAAATTAAAATGGATTAAAGATCAAAATCTAAGACCTGAAACTATGAAGTTACTAGAAGAAAACATTGTGGAAATACCCCAGGATGTTGGTCTGGGCAAAGATTACTCAAGACCTCAAAAGCACAGGCAATCAAAGCAGACATTGACAGATGTGATCATATCAAGCTAAAAAGGAAAGGAAACAGCAAAGGAAACAAAGTGAAGAGACAGCTCACAGAATGGGAGAAAATATTTGCAAAGTATCAGTTTTACAGAGGATTAATATCCAGAGTACATAAGGCTCAAACAACACAGTAGGGGTAAAAAAATCTGGCTTAAAAATAGGCAAAAGATCTGAATAGCCATTTCTCAAAAGAAAGCTTACAAATGGCCTACGGACATGAAAAAGTACTCAACATCACTACTCACTAGAGAAATGCAAATCTGCAATGTGATATCAAGTCACCCCAGTTAAAATGGCTTTTATCCAAAAGACAGGCAATAACAAATGCTGGTGAGAATGTGGAGAAATGGGAACACTCATACACTGTTGTTGGGAATGTAAATTTGTATAAACACTATGGAGAACAGTATGGAGGTTCTGCAAAAAACTAAAAACAGAACCACCATTTGACCCAGCAATCCTACCTCTGGGTATATATCCAAAAGAAAAGGAAATCAGTATATTGAGGAGATATCTACACTCCCATATTTATTGCAACACTGTTCACAATAGCCAAGATATTGAATCACCTAAGTATCAGCAGATAAATGGGTAAAGAAAATGTGGCACATATACACAATGGAATATTCAGCCTTAAAAAAAAGAATGAAGTTCTGTTATTTGCAACAAGGATGGGACAGGAGGACATTATATTAAGTGAAATAAACCAGGCATGGAAAGACAGACATTGCATGTTCTCACTCATATGCGTGAGTTTAATAAAAAAAATTGAACTCATGGAAATAAAGAGAAGAATGATGCTTATTTGAGACTGAGAAGGGTAGCAGAGAGGATGAGATAAAGTGGGGATAGTGGGTACAAAAGTAGTAATGGATAAAAAAAAAGTGGTACATATACACGATGGAATATTATGCAACCATAAAGAAGAACAAAATCATGAACTTCACAGCAACCTGGATAGACTTAGAGTGTATAATACTGAGTGATCCTTCACAGAAACAAAAAACCGAGTATCACATGTTCTCACTTATAAGCAAACCTTGAACAATTATCGTAACACCACAAGAAAAGAATTGACAGTAGCAGGAAACTGCTAGGAGTGCGGGTAAGCGGGATTGGCAGTAGTGGGAGTATGCCTGGGGAAGGGGGGGCACATCTCATCAACAAGGGTACCTACATAATGAAAATTTCTATACCTAACCCTTAATTGTATCCTACATCTTTAAAATAAAAAAATTAAAAGTTAAAAAGTAGTAATAATAATTTGGTATTAAGGTCATGTAACACAGTGTATAATTTTTCTTGCTATTATGTTTGATTTATAGAATGCAGTCTGATTGAAGGAGAAGATCATGTAGAAGTAAATGGGGAAGTTTTCCAAAAACCATTTGTAGAAAAGCCTGTTAGTGCAGAAGATCACAATGTTTACATTTATTATCCAACATCAGCTGGTGGTGGAAGTCAGAGACTCTTTAGAAAGGTAAACCTTTGTAACCTTTTCTATGAATACTTCTTTCATATATTGTTATATAAGTTTTGTTAAAAGTAACCAAGCATTTAACTATGATTAAATATTGAACTCTTGAAAATGCCTCATTTAGAGGTAAATTCAGAAATCTGATATCATACTTTGCTAGAAAAGCATAACATCATTTTAGTTATTTAGCTGTTTAACAAAATTTATACCCGAAGAATGCCAATTCAGTTACTTGATTTTTCTTTTTGCTGTCTTTGTATATATTCGTCAAACTAGAAATTTAGGTAAATATCAGCAGTCTTTTAGAAAAATGTCCTAGAAATAGAAGTTTCACAGAAAAAGTAACACGAATGACTTTTACATACATGAAAGTATACTTAATGTACCCATTATAAAATAAATGTAAATTAAAGCCAAAATATAATGATATCTTACTTTTGGGGATGATAAAGATAAAAGATTGAGGTAGGTGGGAAACAAGCACAAACTCAAATGTTGTTGGCAGGAATGCAAGTTAGCGTAACCTCTTAGGAACGTAATTTAGCAATGTGTCAGAATTTAAAGTGCACGAATATTTTTTAAAACATTACAGAAATGCAAATTAATAATATAAAGAGAGATTATTCTAATATCCATTAGAGTGGCAAATATTAAGTCTAGCAATACCAAATATAAACAAGAATGTAGAACAGTGGGCACTGTTTTACATTGCTGGTGAGACTCTCAATTGTTAAAATTGTTTGTTAAAGATTTTGATATTACCTTTGCAAGTTAAATATGAGAATATTCTGTCATCTTGTAATTGCACTTCTAATATACACCTTAGAAACACTCTTGCACACATGTGCCATTGGGACACTTAGAAGAATGTTCAAAGCAAAATTGTTATAATAACCCTGGAAAACAACCTAAGCATATATTGATAGGAGAATTAATTCTGCTATGCTTATACAATAGAAAATTATATAGTAGTAAAAATGAACAAACAAGTTACACGCAGCAGCGGGGATGAATCTTAGAAACAATTCTTAGTGTACATTATATGTCTGTATGCCCTTTAACTTATATGTAAGCTACAGTGACAACAGAGACTATTATACTGCTGAGTACATTTTGTCATTAAATATTTGTGGTATAAAAATTTTATTTGAAAATTCCTAAGATAGAAATAGATGGATAAACTATTTATTATTTTATTATAAAAATGAGGAATATAATTTGATTTTGTATTGGTGGACATTTTTTCTTTTCAGATTGGCAGTAGAAGTAGTGTTTATTCCCCAGAAAGCAATGTACGAAAAACAGGCTCATATATATATGAAGAGTTTATGCCCACAGATGGTACTGATGTTAAGGTAGGATTGATTAAAGTAGATTATAATTTTGTAATTAGAGTGGAACTGATGTTAAGGTAGGGTTGATTGTAGTAGAGTTTGAGTTTACCAATGATCTCAGAAAAGGAGGTAGCCCTTTAACTAGCTATATCTAACCTCTATTCTGGATCTCTTTCTTTTTTATTAGGGATTCCTAATGTATTATACTGTGAACACCTTTGGCAGTCTAAAGCCTATGAACCCTTTTTAAAGAGTAATGTTCTTAAATGCTTAAAACACTCAAGATTATGAGGGAGACACATTTTATTGACGTATAGTTATCAAAAAAAACAACCTTGTGATATATGTATCTTTAGGAGGACATTAAATAATAAAACATCAGGGCTAAGAGTTTCCAAGCAGTGATTAGTGTAAATGATGTTTTGAGATCTGTGATAACTGTGATGTGATATATAAATGTCTGTGATTTTAGTTGGTAACAAAGTCTTAATTGCTTTACCTTCAGCCAGTCTGTCTATAACCAGAGTGTTCTTTCTAAGGAGAAATCTGACCATTGAATGTATTCTTTAAAATTTTCTAGTGGATCCTTATTGACCACAGGTTAATAATCAGATTCATTAGCCTGACATAGAAAATATTTCATAGTCTGTCCTCTATCTTATAAACCTCATTTCTTACAGTATAAATTGTATCTAATAACTTGTCCTTACCTGAATTCATCATGCTGTTGCATGCCTCTGTCTTTTGTATTTATTATCTTGCTTAGACTTCTTTTTATTCTTTTGTCTATACTTGGATTTATGCCCCCGTTCTTTTTAAAGTTTTCTTTTGGCAGATTTTTTAAAAATAATGTTTTGTAGTTATTTGCATCTCTCCTTTGTTAAACTAAAAAAATTTGAAGAGAAGGATCATAACATAATTTAATATTCCCTCATAATACTCAGTATAATAGCTTTTTATAGAGAATGAAACTTAATTTTACCAGTTTTGTCATATAATTAATTATTGATAACCTTTCCCAATGAGTTAAAAATTTTGGCATGAAATATAGAAAGATGTGTCTTTCTAGTAGTCTAGAGTCTGAACTATTTTTTAATAATTATTTTTGGGGGGGTTTATTGTCTGCTGGCTTTATTTATTTATTTTTAAACATTTGTGAAAGGTTTATACAGTAGGTCCAGATTATGCCCATGCTGAAGCTCGAAAATCTCCAGCACTTGATGGCAAGGTAGAACGAGATAGTGAAGGAAAAGAAGTAAGGTACCCTGTTATTCTCAATGCACGAGAGAAGTTAATTGCTTGGAAAGTCTGCCTTGCTTTTAAGGTAAGAAGTTATACAAGCCATGTAGAACCTTATAAAAAGAAATCTAATTTTATTTTTTGAATAAGATATTACTTGGGCTTATAATTGGAGAATTAAACTGAAAAAGTACGTTTGGATGGTTTATGCACTTTTCAAGGAATTTTTGTAGTGCCAATATATTCTTTCTGTATCATTTTAAAAGGAAACCCTATCAATTAATTCTGAAATTAAAATTATAGAGAGTAACTCAACTAACCAGTGTTTAGGGGTATTGTCTAACATAGTTTTAAAAACTGGATATAAGTATTACCTTCATAGAATTTATAAAACTTTTTTGTTGAATCAAAATTGTCCTCAGTGTTCTGGCCTTGACAGTCTAATTTTTGACTTAATATACGATAAAAGATGTTCATGGAAGCAATACATATACCTTTTTTTTTGAGTCAGAGTCTTACTCTGTTGCCTAGACTGGAGTGCGGTGGACTGGCTCACAGCCACCCCAGCATCAACCTGCTGGGCTCAGGTGATCCTTCCGCCTCGATCTTCCAAGTAGCTGGAACTACAGGCACATGCCACCACACTATTTTTTTTTTTTTTTTGTATATGTCTATTGTAGAGACAAGATCTCACCAAGTTGCCCAGGCTGGTCTCGAACTCCTGGACTCTGGTGATTTTCTCGGCCTCGGCCTCCCAAAGTGCTGGGTTTACAGGCTTGAGCCAGGTGCTCACAAATATGTGATTGTTGGGTTTAAAAAAATCACAGGGATAATTGGACATTTCCCCTGGGATATATCTTTAAAACGATATTTTATCCTGTTTTTTTGTATTAAAGTGATATAATTTCTGTTAGTGTGAAATTTTTTTATCAGATCTTTCAAATATTTTGTGTTTGATTTTAAATTAAATGTTGAAGAACCGTGTTATTTTTTGGCTTCTTTTGTCACTTACACATTATTATTCTACATCTGCTTCATGATAAGAAACTTAATTAAATATATATATGGCATACATAATGTATTTTTTGGGTACGCAAGTTACAAATAAGTAATTTGTTTTATTTCTTACTTATTATGAAGTAGACCAAAATACAGTAATACACTTTTTAGGCATTTATAAAATTTGATAGGATCTGTTAAGACTAGAAAACTGTGAATCTTAATATTTTAAATGAAAATGAAATTAAATAAGTTTATAACTTATTTTAAATAGCAAACTGTTTGTGGCTTTGATTTGTTACGGGCTAATGGACAGTCCTATGTCTGTGATGTCAATGGCTTCAGTTTTGTGAAAAATTCCATGAAGTATTATGATGATTGCGCAAAAATACTTGGGTAAGAATTTTAAAATTTATTTTTCTTTTCTTTATCTTCACACTAGTTATTCAGAAACTAAATAACTAACATTAAATGATTAGGGTTTTTAAAGCATTCTAGAGTTTAAAAAACCAGTGTTTAAAAATGGCACTCCTAAAGACTACCAAATCTTGAATTATACTTTGGCTTATCAAAGGCATTAATTTATGATCAATATAGATGAAATTCTAAAGGTATTATAACTTTACAGTTTTACAAATGCTATAACATGTGATTATTAATCAAAACAACTTATTTATTAGCATACCTTGTTACCTCAGGTTTTTGCCCTATAATTATAATTGAAAAAAACCTTTGTAACTTAATGGTGCAAAATTAGCTTCATGAAATAAGTAGAGTAAACTAGACATACTTGAAATAGACAGTCTTGGATTCTAGAATGTATATTAGATATGATGTAATTATGGTGATTTATTTAAATCCAGTGTTGATTTATATTTTAAAACTAAAGTAAATAAGGAGATAATCCTAAATTTGTGGTATCCCATTGCTGTTTTCTGATATATCAGTTTAGGACTGCTGATAAAAATTTTTCTTGACCAGGATTGATTGTTTTGGGTTATTTATTTATTTATTTTTTGAGTTGGAGTCTCCCTGTGTCGCCCAGACTGGAGTGCGGTGGCTGCTCCCAGCCACTGCAGCCTCGACTTGCTGCGCTCCGGCGAGCCTTCCGCCTCAGCCTTCTGAGTAGCCGGAATTACAGGCATGTGCTACCACGCCCGGCTGATTTTTTTGATTTATTGTAGAGATGAGGTCTCACCAAGTTGCCCAGGCGGGTCTCGAACCAACGGGTTCAGGCAGTCTACTCACCTCTGCCTCCCAAAGCGTGGGATTACAGGCTGAGCCACCGAGCCCGGCTGGGTTATTTTTTTAGGTGATATAATCATTAGATAGTTTAACTTTGATTCTTATTATTCCCTGTCATTGCATCATTAAGTATCTAGTTTTGTGTTACTGTGTACTAATTTTTAAACTTTTTTTCCTTTTTGTCTTGAAGAAATATTGTAATGCGAGAGCTTGCTCCACAGTTTCACATCCCCTGGTCGATACCCTTAGAAGCTGAAGATATCCCAATTGTACCAACTACGTCTGGAACTATGTAAGTCTGAATTATTTTCATTTAGAAATTCTTTGGGTTTTCCTTGTTAATCTGTGCTATACAATAAAAATTAAATTATTGTATGATTATTAGACACTTTATTGTGTATGTTTTCGTATGATTCAAATTAAAGATGGAGAAGTTGATTATATGCTTTTATAAGCATCCAATAAGCTAGCTTTTTATATTATTACAAACAAAATACTGAAATGTGCTTAGATTATTATAGAACTCTTTGATCAAGCCCTGAAAATAAAAGAGGTGTTAATAGATGTGTAACTTAAAGATTCATAGTAGTCATACAACTTTTACTCTCACAAGTCATATCTTGAAGTAAATTAATTAGACTAATATTGCCAAATTATTTCTTAAAACTCTACTAATGAAAATTACTCCTTTCAATTCAGGTCAGTTGACTGAATGCTTCTAATTCGCAACCTAGGGATTTGCATTAGCTTACTAAATATTCTGAGAAGTGCTGATTAGAGGAAAAACTATTGAATTTTGTTTTTAAATTGGCATTTTTTCATACTTAATACAAATTCTTTTTCAGAATAACTTTATTAATATCCTATAGAGTTAGGTTCTGCAGCTCACACTTTGCCAAACAGTAGATTATACCTCTTAACTCTAGCATACTTCTAAAATAGTTATATCTTCCAATAATATAAGCTTTAAAGACTTGTTCTTCTTACATGGATAAAATTTAGCAAATATATAAATATAGCAACCATCATGTAAAACTTTATTTTGTTTTGATTTAAAGAAGTCTCAGTCTGTAATGATTTAATGGAATTGTAGTCTATTTAGTTTTATCCCAGAGTTAATGTAGCCATCTCTAGAGAAGAAAAGGTATTATATTATATAGCTTAATGTTGCCTCCCTCCTCCAGCTTCTTACACTCTTTTTAGGACTTGATGTCATAAAATTAACACTAGACTATTATAAGTACTATTCTTCATGGAGGTACTCTTGAAATGATAAAAGATGGCTCTAAATAAATGATAAGTTCTTTGTATTAATCTGAATTGTATAACACAATTCTTTAGTAGAGAATTAAAAACATTTTAAAATTTCATTTTAGGATGGAACTTAGATGTGTCATAGCTGTTATACGTCATGGGGATCGAACACCAAAGCAAAAAATGAAAATGGAAGTGAGACATCAAAAGTATGTTTTATGAAGAATAATATAATGCTCATGGTGTAATTTTAAGATTCCTGATAAGTGATAAGCTTTTTTTGGTTAATATATCACATAGAATTATGTACCATTTTCTGACATTAATATTTGAACCACTAAACATATATAAAACTCCTTTAAAATACTTACATATGTCAGCATCTAAAAATTATTGTGGCAATATCAATAAATATAACATCAATCTGATCTGGGTTTCTTTATTATTTTAAGGATGTTCTGTTTAATCTTTAGTGTTCTTTTGCATTGCATTCTGACAGTCATTAGCCTCTTAGCCTTTTAGAAGAAAATTCGTAGAATGAACATTTCTGTTATTTCTATCCAGTGTTTGTTCAATTTGGAGATGATAAATTTGAAAACCTGAGCCATTGTGTTGACCCAGGCATTTTTTAATTTGGCTGCAGTGACTTCAGAGAATATATTATATTTTGCATTATAACTGTATGTTTGGTTCATGAGAAAGTTTTCATGAGAAAACTGTTAAAAGTAATATGTTGATTATTAGTTTGAAATGGCTTAGAAAAGTACTAGATTTTGTTACTCAAAGTAGAGGAGCAACATGTATAGTGAAATAGGAAACACAGTACTTGAAATCCATAGACTGCAAGTTCTAATCCCATAGCTATTATTTACTATTGTTAGTTTAAATATATGATGGTAATAATATTTATTGCAAGTGACTAACAGTGCTCTGTCTTTTTAAAGATTTTTTGATCTTTTTGAAAAGTGTGATGGATATAAATCAGGGAAATTAAAACTTAAAAAGCCAAAACAATTACAGGCAAGTATATTTGCTTTCTTGTTGAGTTTCAAATTTTTAATGGTGAAATTACATAAAAATTCAATTTTTCATTAATTTATTTAAAGGAAGTGCTGGATATTGCACGGCAGCTTCTTATGGAGCTGGGACAAAATAATGATTCTGAAATTGAAGAAAACAAGCCAAAACTTGAACAACTTAAGACCGTATTAGAGATGTGAGTGTCTTTTTGAAACCCTTAATTGTGGTAACTGCTTGTAGTTCTTCTTTGTTATATATGAGGGGAACCCAAAAAACCTGGAATTATTTTTTGGAGAGTATGTCCCTTTTATTAATAGTACAGACTTCCCCTGCTATGTGAGTGCTCTAGGACCCCATCGGCACCAGTGTACCAGCTAGCGTTGTTGTAGGAGGCTGCGTTTGGCTTCAGTGAATTTTTTTTTTTTTTTTTTTGAGAATCTTTGAACACTTTTGCCCGTTTCATGATGGGTGATTTACGATTGCACCTGCCTGCAGTGTGCAGAGTATTCAGTAGTTTTTGACCAAAAACTGCTTGACAACCCCCCCCCCCCCATGCTCCACCATTCCTATTCACCAGATCTTGCCCCAAGCAACCTTTTTTTGTTTCCCCGGGTGAAAAAAGTCCTCAAAGGCCAAATGTTTTGCTAATGTAGAGGAGGTGAAACAAAAAAGGTCAGAAGCACTAAAAGGCATCACAATCCATGAGTTCAAAAACTGTTTTGAGCAATGGAAAAAGCATCTTCACAGGCGTATTGCATTAAATGGAGAGTACTTTGAAGGTGACTGAAGTTTAAACAAGTAAATTTCATTTTGGGGGGTTCTTCCTCATATATAACTTTCCATTTTAATTTCTTTCACAGTGTGATCTTTTTCTTTATCTCTATAGCTGAGGAGAAATAAGGGAAAATCTAATGTGAGAAAATAGATTGCTATATTGAGTTTATTGTTTTAGTTTTACTTTGAATTTCAACAAGAGAAAAGAGGACATCAGATTTGTATCTTGTGTGAAATACTTCTAGAGTGAAGGCCACATTCATTGCTAACTTTACCACAGATTCAGTGCTTTTAAATAAAAAAAGTTCAACTGTGCTTTAAGCAAGTAAAATTGATACCCACCAATATTCCTGTTGTCAGCTTTGTATATTTCACCTCTTATTATCTTATTTCCTTTATTTTTAAAACACATACATTTGTATATTTACATAGTTCTATACTGTGTCATCTCTTCAGAATTGTCTAACATTTGTTAAAAAAAATTTTTGTTTTTGTCTCTAATGTGGTTAACAGTGACTCTATATGAAATTTTTTGCGAGGATATTTTGAGGAATTCAACAAGACAAGTCAGTTACAAGTAGAAGGGGTATTAACATGTGAGAATTAGTTTTTCTCCACATGGTCTATTCTGCTTGACATTTTGTTTTTCAGGTATGGCCATTTTTCTGGAATAAATCGTAAGGTTCAGTTGACCTATCTCCCTCATGGGTGTCCTAAAACATCTAGTGAAGAGGAAGGTATACCACTCTTAATGACTATTGTGTTTTATTTGTGGTGACTTACAATTCACTGTTGATAACCTATGCACCATCCTCTGTTTAATAATGGTTTAGGGATTGGCAGGCTGAGTAAAGGAAAAATAAAGTGGAATTTTGTTAACCGTCATTTTGCAATGACTTCAGAAAATATATCATATTTTGCCTTCTGTTCTTTACATAAAGGATAGATTATATTACTTACTATTATAGGGTGTCCCCCCTCATATGTAAATACTAGATTTTATTATTTTGAGAACTGTTTAGCACTTCCCTTTTACTCTGGGCTTTTTCAGAAAGCTTATTGACATATAACTATTATTTAATGAGCCCATCTTCCCCTTTTGATAGAAAAAGGCAGAGTATAGAGGATAAAGTTCAAGAAGCACAAAAAGAAAATGTAAAAAAAATATGCAGTTAACCTGTTTTCGAGGTAAATTGATATTCTCCTCCAGAGTAAGCCGTTAACTAAGGTTGGTCTCCTAAGAGCAGGCAACACAAAGTCCACAAATATATTCACCTTTCAAAAGAAAAAGACTGGGGTTGGGGAAATTATTTCATGGAGAAATGCAGATGACCAATAAAATAATAATAATAGTAATAACAACTTCTCTTGCTTATCATATTGGCAAAGAATGCTAATGAGAATACATTGTTACAGGATTTTAGTCTACTGGTAGAAGTATAAATTGACACAACTTCTTGAAAAGTATTTGGCAATATAGATCAAAAACTTCAAAAAATTTTTCTATGCTTTGACCCTTAGTTTACCTATAAGAATCTATACCAAGGATGTAATCAGATGTTCAAGGAAGGATTGATCTATAGGGTTATTAACAGTGACATTATTATAGTAGCAAAAATTGAAGTAATGATTATCTTAAATGCAGAATGGTTTAAACATACGAGATACTGCAGAAGAGAACACAGAGAAAAAAATTAATCTTAAGATATGTGTGTTTAAAGAAGGAAACTTAACATTTTTTTATTAATTCATATGTGTTATAGACAGCCGGAGAGAAGAACCATCCTTACTTTTGGTTCTAAAATGGGGAGGAGAATTAACTCCTGCAGGCAGGGTCCAGGCTGAAGAACTTGGAAGAGCTTTCAGGTGTATGTATCCTGGAGGTCAAGGTAAATCTTGGCATTTTTAAAAATTTAATTAATTTCATAAGTTGTACTTTTGCATCCTCATTTACTTTGTGATGTTATTAAATATTATAGAAATACAGTGAAATAAAAATATAGCTTAAGTGATTTGAGGGTTTGTTTTCAGGAGATTATGCAGGATTTCCTGGTTGTGGTTTACTTAGATTACATAGCACCTACAGACATGACCTCAAAATATATGCCTCTGATGAAGGACGGGTCCAGATGACTGCAGCTGCTTTTGCAAAGGTAAAAATAATTTTTTTAAATAATTACTAGAATTTTTATCTAATATTGCATTTTAAGACATTTTTACTAAGGCAGTATTTTTAAATTCCATATTTGAAACTTGAAGTGAAGCCTGAATTATATTATTAATAAAGTTTATTTATTGCAAACTTTTTACCTTATGAAATTCAGCATGTAACAACATAATTATGATACTTTCTGTTATTTTGTATATCATTTTTTAATCTACCTGTGTTGGCTTTATTTAATATGTTTAGGGGCTATTAGCTCTAGAAGGAGAGCTTACACCCATTCTTGTTCAGATGGTGAAAAGTGCAAATATGAATGGTCTTTTGGATAGTGATAGTGACTCTTTGAGCAGTTGTCAGCAACGTGTGAAGGCAAGGCTTCATGAAATACTTCAGAAAGACAGAGATTTTACTGCTGAAGATTATGAAAAGGTAGGTTTTAGTAAACTCTTTTATGTTATGAAATATTACACACACACAGAAAAGTATATAAAACATAAATGTAGAGTTTATTGTATTATAAGCCAAATACTCATGTAATCACCCTCCAGGTAGAAAAATAGAACACTGGAACAACTGACCCTTGTGTCCCCCTTCCCAATTGTAACCTGCTCCCTATCTCCACAAAATAACAACTGTCCTGACTTTATGTTGTTCTTTTTCATAGTCTTATTGTATCTAGAACACTTAATTTGGATAAGTACACATCTCTAGTCACTTTGAATCTATTTATTTAAATTGACAAATGAAAATTGTATATATTTATTGTGTGTTACATGATGTTTTGAAATAAGTATTACCTCACATCCTTCTTATTTTTTGTGATAAGAACACTTAAAATCTACTCTTAGCAATTTTCAGTAATACAATATGGTACTGCAATAACCACGGGGATGCATTGCTATGAATATAGCCACTATATGGTACAATAGATTTCCTGAACTTATTCCTTTTATCTAAATTTTGTATTCCTTGACCGGCATCTCCCCAGCCCCTTCCCTCCACCAGTACCTGGTAAACCACCATTATACTCTCTGTTTCTATGAGTTCAACTTTTTTAGATTCTACATATAAGTAAGATAACACATATTTATTTTTTGTGCCTGGCTTATTTCACTTAACATAATGTCTTCCAGATTCATTCATGCAGTTGCAAATGATAGGATTTCCTTTTTTAAGGTTGAATGATATCCATGCACAAGTCCATTCTAGGTGCATACACCAGAATGACCAAAATTATGTCATCTTAGAATCCCATGATTAGAGATTATGTGGAGCAGTGACAACTCTCAGGGACTTCTGGTGGAAATGTAAATTAGCTCAATAGCTTTGTGTGTATATTACCATATTCTCTTTATCCATTTATCTGTTGATAGACATTTAAGTTGATTCTGTATCTTGACTATTGTGAACAATGCTGCAGTGAACATGGGAATGCAAATATCTCTTTGATATACTGATTTCATTTCCTTTAGCTGCATACCCAGTAGTGGGATTGGATCATATGGTGGTTCTATCTTTAGTTTTTTGAGCAATGTTTCTACTCTTTTCCATAATAACTTTACAGAACTAATTTACTTTGACTATTTTTTAAGCTTTATACAATAGAATATGTTTTCTTTCATGTCTGACTTCTTTTGTTAAATATTATATCTGTGAAATTCAACCATATTATTGAGTAATGTCATAGTTAATATACTCATTGCTGTGTGGTATTCTATTTCAGGGGTTGGCAGACTTTTTCTATAAAAGATCAGATAGTAAATATTTTACTTTTAAAAAAATGGTTTAACTTCTCTTTAAAAATGTAAAAATGATTCTTAGCTTGTGCACTATGTCACAAGATACATTTTACCAGCAGGCGATAGCTTTTTGACCCATATCTATTTTATGACTATACTACAGTTTATATTTGCTTTCTATTATTGTTACAGTTTTGGGTTGTTAAGATTAAAGCTGCTATGGATGGCCGGGCATAGCACTTTGGGAGGCCAAGGCAAGAGGATTCCCTTAGTCCGGGAGTTCAAGACCAGCCTGGGCAACTTGGTGAGACCTCGTCTCTACAGTAAATCAAAAATATGCCGGGCATGGTAGCACACGCCTCTAGTTCCAGCTACTTGGAAGGCTGAGGTAGAAGGCTTGCCTAAGCCCAGCAGGTTGAGGGCAGTGGCCATGAGCGTGCCACTGCACTCCAAACTGGGCAACAGAGTGAGACTCCCAACTTAAAAAAAAAAAAAAGCTTCTATGGATATCCTGTGTACTTCCCAGTGCATATGAGCATTTGTTTCTCTTGGGTATATTTTAGGAATAGAAATGTTATAAACCATGGTATACTTGTGTGCAATATTAGTAGATGATGTCAAACTGTTTTGCAACATCATTAGGCTAATTTACACTTCCACTGGAAGTCTCTGAGAGTTGTCATTGTGCTTCATATTCTTCAGTCTTGGGATTCTCAGATGATTCAATTTGGACCATTTTGATGGATGTACCTAGAATGTACTTCATTGTGGTTTTAATGTTTATTGACTATTTAGATATCCTATTTAATAAAAACAAGTATCTTGTCCTTTCTTCTACTAGTAATCTGTGTGTGTTTTTTTAATTGAGTGTTAGAAGTTCTTTATATATTCTGGATATGTGACTTCTTTGTTATAAGTGTTCTAGATACCATCACCTAATCTGAGTCTCATGATGTCTTTTGATAAGCAGAAGTTTTTTTATTTTTCATGAAATCCAAATTCAAATTTTTTATATGGTCAATGGACTTTAGTGTATTTTTTAAAATAACTTTTTCTACCAGATGACATAAGATATATATGACCTTCTATAAGTTTTACTGTTTTGTACTTCAGTTTTGTCTGCAGTCCAGATAAAATTGATTTTTATGTGTACTGTGAGGTACAGGTGTCAAGGTTAATTCTTCCCCCGCAACTGTATGTACATCTGGGTATTCCAGCACTACATACTGAAAAGACTGTTCTTTCCTCACTATTCTGTAGTACTATCTTTATCATATATGTGTGATCGGTTTCTAGACTTTGTAGTCTGATGTTGTTTGTGCCAGTGAATAAGACCTCCCTATGCCTATATGGATCCTTCTTCAAGTGTTTCTTGGCTTTTCTTGCATTTTCATATAAATTTTAAAATAAACTGGCCAAACATATTGTTGGAATTTTTATAAGATTGTATTAAATCTATAACTTGTGCAGTTTTACATATTGTTACCTAGTCTTTCAATATTGTAATATAGCTCATCTATTTAATATTCTTTAATATCTCTCAATAGTGTTTTATGATTTTTCTGCATAGCAGTCTTGCACATTTTTGTTAGATTTAGGCCAAAGTAATTGGTATTATACAATTTTAAAATCTTTTAAATTTTGTTCTTTGATCGTTGTTGCTATATAAAGATAAAATTACTTTTAATATTGAAGTATGCATCAACCTTATTGAATTAATTGGTTCTACTAATTTATCTAGTTTTCTTTTTATTATTTAAAAGCATATCCACAGGTTTTTGTTTCCTTTCTTTTCACTCTTTGTGTTTTTGTAAATTATTTTTCTTGCCTTTCTTCAGTAACTAAGACCCTCAAAATAATATTAAGTAGAAGTAGCATTTTTTTGACCATGTTCTCAAAGGGAAAGCTTTTAACCCTTGTACATTATGTATGAAGTTATCTGTGGATTTTTTTTATAGCTAAGGAAATTTCATTATATTGCTATTATGCTAAGAGCTTTTATGGTGAAACTTAATGAATTTTCTCATATTTTCTTTTATCTGTTACATCATATGAATTTTTGAATGTGAAACTAACCTTGGTCCTAGAATAAGCTCAACTTTTCTGTGTTTGTTATCCTTTTTATGTATCACTGCTTTTAGTCTGCAGATATTTTTGGTTTGGAGTTTTGCCTTTTGTTCATGAGTCAGATTGGCCTTTGCTTTTTTATTCTTGTTATTTCTTTGCTTTCAGTGTCAGTATTATTCTAGTTTCAAAATTAGACAGGAGTGTTTGCTCTTTTGGGGGAACAGTTTATACACAAATAATTCATTAAATTTTTAGTAAAATTTATTGGTAAATACTGTGGTAAATCCTATGGGTAATTTCTCTTTGGAAAAGTTTTTAATTGTGGATTTTAGAATAATTTTGTACTTCTCTGTTATGTCATTTATGTCATTATTGTTGTTATATTCTTCTAAAAGTTTGTTCATAATATTCTCTTTATTTGTAATGTGTTTGGTATCTGTAGAGATGTCCCATTTTATTTCATAGCATTGTACCTTTTTTCTTTTTTGTTTTGATCAGTTTCACCATGATTCGTCATTTTTATTAATCCTTTCGAAGATTTGTTGGTTCTATGAATTATGTGCTTGTTTTCTATTTGATTAATCTTATGGTTTAATATTTAACTCTTCTACTTTTGTGGTTTTATTTTGTTCTTTTTCTAATTCTTGAAAAATAATACTAGATGGATATTTAATAACTTATTAGTGTTTAGTCTTTTATAAAATAACTCTAGGCCATACATTTTTCTTTATGAACTTTTAAATTTATTTCTTTTTACTGTGTCTTTTTTTTTGTTAATTCTCAGATGTCTTAAAGCAGAAGTGTAGAAGTTTTGTCCAGGACTTCTACTTACCTTCAGCAGTTAGATTGGTTCAAGCTACTAGTTCTTCATAATCAGAAATATAATTTCACTTTATATTTTCTTACATTTCTTACCAAGCAAAGTGTCAAAACTATGTTATTGATGACTTTTATTGAATGGGAAAAAAAACTCATTACAAAGGCATAATAAGAACATCAGCTCTGTAGCCAGACTACCTGTGTTTGAATCCTACTCCTTCACATACTAGTGGTTTGATTTTGAGCAAGCAGCTTAACCTCAGTTAAGTACTTCATTTGGGAAAAAAAAAAAATAATAATAGAGGCTTAGGGTTTTTACCTGTTAATGTATCTGAAATGGTTAAATCCACATTTATACATATAAAGCGAGTCAGCATATTGTCAGCAAATCCTGTAAGTTAGTGTACTTCTGTTAAATTTTCTCTGTGGATTATCTAATTATAATTAAGGGTTAATATTTGTTTAACATGAAATTCTGAGTTTTTTACCTTCCTCCTTAATTTTATTACTATACAGTTGACACTTGAAGAGTGTAGAGGCACTGGCTCCCCTCACAGTAGAAAATTTGTGTATAACTTTTGATTCTGCAGAAACATAACTACTAAGTTAAGCCTATTGTTGACTGGAATCCTTACTGATAACTTAAATCAATGAACATATATGAGGGATCTTCAAAAAGTTCATGGAAAATGTGCAGTATGAAAAAAACTGTACATGGATTTAAAAAATGTTTTTGCACCTACATGTCTGAACAAGATCTAGTTTAAGCTACTAAGAAGGATAAGACATCAGTTTGAATAGCGCTCCTGTCAGGGAAACATGAATTTTCTGCTAAAATTGAAGCAAGAACAACAGTTTTGTGGTGAAACTGGGGCAGAAGACAATACTTTGCAAAAAGTTTATGGGAACAATGCCCCAAAGAATTTAGCAGTTTACAAATGGATGACACATTTAAAGAAGGGCTGAGACAATGTTAAAGATAAAGCCTGCAGTGACAGACTATCCTCATCAATTAGCAAGGAAAAAAATTAATCTTGTGTGTGTCCTAATTGAAGAGGACTAATGATTAATAGCAGAAACAACAGCCAACATCACTGACATCTCAGTTGATTTTGTTTACAATTTGGACTGAAAAGGGCAAACTTTCCCCTTGAGGGGTGCCAAAACCATTGTCCCCAGATCAGCTGCAGACAAGAGCAGAGTTGGCAATAGAAATTTAAAACAAGTGGAATCAAGATCCTGAAACATTTCTTGAATAATTGTGACAGAAGATGAAGCATTACTTTACCAGTGTGATCCTGAAGACAAAGCACAATCAAAGCAATGGCTACCGATAGGTGGAAGTGGTCCTGCTACAGCAGAAGTCTTGCAGTAGTTTTTGGGATGCTGAGGGCATTTTGCTTGTTGACTTTCTGGATGGCCAAAAAGTGATAGCATCTGCTTCTTATGAAACTGTTTTTAAGAGAGTAGGCCAAAGCTCTAGTAGAAAATTGTCTGTGAAAACTTTACCAGAGTCCTCTATTGTGACAGGGCTCCTGCTCAGTCCTCTCATCAAACAAGGGCAATTTTGTGAGAGTTTTTGATGGGAAGTTATTAGACACCCATATTGCAGTCCTTATTTGACTCATTCTGACTTTCTTTTGTTTCCTAATCTTAAAAAAAAATTTTAAGGGACCTATTTTTCTTCAGTTAATAAAAAAGACTACATTGTAAAAAAGACTGCATTGACATGATTAAATTCCCAGGATCCTCGGTGTCTTAGGGATGGAATAAATAGACTGACCTTGATGGAGCTTATGTTGAGAAATAAAGCTTTTTATTTTTATCTTTTAATTCCATTTTTGCATATGCTTTTTGAAGTCCTCTCATTTTGCATCTTATATGTATTATTCTTGAAATAAAGTAAGCTAGGGAACAGAAAACATTACTAAGGAAATCAAAAGGAGAAAAAATGTATTTACTGTTTATTAAGTGGAAATAGATTATCATAAAAGTTTTCATTCTCATCTTCATATTGAGTAGGCTGAACAGGAGGGGTTAGCTTTGCAGTCTCAGGGATGGAGGAGGTGGAAGGGGAAGCAGGAGAGGCAGACACACTCGGTGTAAATTTTATTGAAAAAACCTGCATATAAGTAGACCTGTGCAGTTCAAACCTGTGTTGTTAAGGGTAAACTATATTTTAGGGATAATTTTAATTTGTAATAAATTATTCTCCAAATTCTGAAACATTTTGTATATGTATATTGTTCTCTTAGACAATTAAGCATACCAGATATAAAATATATTCTTTACTCATTTGTAGCTTACTCCATCTGGAAGCATTTCTGTTATCAAATCAATGCATTTAATTAAAAATCCTGTAAAGACCTGTGATAAAGTTTATTCCTTGATTCAAAGTTTGACTTCTCAAATCAGACATCGAATGGAAGATCCCAAATCATCAGGTAAATGTTTTATTTTTCTTAGAGCATAAACAAATATAAGTTACTATTCAAATATTAGACGCATTTTAAAATATGATGCACCATATTCTTATTTTGAGAAATTAAGCCTTCCTTGAGATATAGGTATAGTATGAATTAATATATATCTAGCAAAAGAATAATAGCTAAATTATGGTTGCTTTTATCCATGACAGCATGAAAGAGACCAAAAAAAAAATCTTGTTTGATTATCTCTTTATGTAGCATTGCTATATAGTTAAGTAGTGAATAGGCAGCATAAGAAGAAGAAGCAAGCAACAAGAAGGTGATCCAGATTCTAGCTTGAAAGTGAGTTTGGCATCTTGGGTTTCTTTCTGGTAAAAATGGAGTACTTGAACCATTTTTAATGTCTGAGTTTCCTTTTTGCTAAAGATCAGTCTGCCTATTCTGTTATCATCTAAAAGAAATAGTAGTATATGAAATTCAAAATTGAAAATGTATTAGTTTAAAAGTTTTTTGTTCTAGTTCTTTTCTTTGAATTGTTATTAAAGTCTATAATATATGGAAAAGATTTTATAAACCTAGTTTCTAACCCAAGTATTTACACCTTATTTAAATCTACAAAATATATGGTTGCTAGTAATATATGCCTGTATAGTAACATTCCCTAATTTCTTACAGTTTTATCTTTGACACTTTAAAAAGTTTCTAAGTATCAACATTTTAATATATATTCTTGATCAGATTTTTAAATTGCATATACTAAAAATGTTATTTTAGATATTCAGCTTTACCATAGTGAAACATTGGAGCTTATGCTACGTAGATGGTCCAAGTTGGAGAAAGACTTTAAAACAAAGAATGGAAGATATGATATTAGTAAAATCCCTGACATATATGACTGTATAAAATATGATGTCCAGCATAATGGTTCCTTGAAATTAGAAAACACAATGGAATTATATAGGCTTTCGAAGGCATTAGCTGATATCGTTATCCCTCAGGTAAGTAATTCTTAACAATTAATATTCTTATAGTATTTTCTAACTAGGTTCTTTAAAAATGTCTATTGGTGGTTAAAAGACCATAACTTTATTTATTTATTCATTTTTCTCTTATTTTTTATTTTTAAAATGTGGAGTACAATTCAGAGTTAGGTACATATGTGGTCATTTACAGGTGGAGTATGAGTACACTTATTGATGTTATGTACCCCTGCCCCTCCTTGGGCAATGTCCCACTACTGCCAATCCCTTTCTTATAGTATTATAATGAATGTTCAGGGTCCACTTATGAGTGAGTACATATAGTAGGTACTCAGATCTTTGTTTCTCTGATAAATCACTGAGTATTATAGACTCTTAAGTCCATCCAGATTGCTGCAAAGTTTATCACTTTGCTTTTCTTTATCCAGTCCACTTTCAATGGGCAGCACAGTTGAGTCCATGTTTTTGCTATTGTGAATAATGCTGCAATAAACATATGTGTGCAGGTATCTTTTTTATAGAATGATTTGAGTTCCTCTGGGTATATTCCCAGAAGGGGGATTACTAGATCATATGGAAGGTCGATTTTAAGATCTTTGAGAAATCGCCACACTGTTTTCCACAGAGTTTGTACTAGTTTGCATTCATTTCCCCAACAGTGTAGAAGTGTTCCCTTTTCCCCACCTCCTCTCCAGCATCTGTTGTTTTGAGTTTTTGATGGTGGCCATCCTGTTAGGTGGCATCTCAGTGTGGTTTTAATTTGCATTTCTTGGATGATTAGTGAGGCTGAGCATTTTTTCATGTATCTGTTGGCTACTCCTATTCTTCGGACAAGTGTCTATTCATATCTTGTGACCATTTTTTAATAGGATTGTTTGTTTTTTTCCTTGTAGATCATGAATGTTAGGCCTTTATCAGATCTATAGTTGGAAAATAATTTTTTGCATTCTGTGGGCCGTCTACCCACTCTCTTGATGGTTTCCTTTGCTTTGCAGAAGCTTTTCAGTTTGATGAGGTCCCACTCTTATGGCATGGGCATTTGGGGTTTTGATCAGGAATTGGTTGTCTATTCCTATATCAGTAAGGGTGTCTCCTACATTTTCTAAGGTCTTATAGTTTGAGATTTTACATTTAGGCCTTTGATCCACTTAGAATTGAATTTTGTGTATGGTGATACATAAGGGTCCTGTTTCAGTCTTCTGCATGTAGTCAGCCAGTTTCCCCAGCACCATTTACTGAATAAGTTCTCCACTCCCTTTTGGTTGTTGGTGGAGACTTTGTCAAAAATGAGTTGGTTGAGAAATTGAGGTTTTACTTCTAGAATCTCTGTCTTCTTCTGTTGGGTTATATGCCTGTTCTGGTACCAATACCAGGCTGTTTTGATTATTGTAACTTTATAGTAGCATTTGAAGTTTTGAAATGTGATGCCTCCTGCTTTGTTTCTTTTGCTAAGGATTGTTTTGGCTATTTGTGGTGTTTTATGTTTCCATATGAGTTTCTGTATTGTTTCCAGGTCTGAGAAGAATGATGCTGGTAATTTAATGGGTACTGCATTAAGTCTGTAGATTGCATTTGGTAGGATGGACATCTTAAAAGAATGTTAATTCTCCCAGTCTCTGAGCATGGAATATTTTTCCATTTGTTTGTCTTTTCGTGGATTCCTTTGAGCAGTGTTTTGTAGTTTTCATTGTAAAGGTTTTTTCACTTCTCTGGTTAGGAAGGTGCCAATGTATTTCATTTTCTCTTGGCTATTGTGAATGGGACTGTCCTTTTTATTTGAGTTTCTGTCTGTTTAATGTGGGTATATAGTAATGCAACTGTCTTTTGCACGTTTATTTTATACCCTGACACTTTACCAAAGTCCTTTATCGGTGTAAGGGAGTTTTTGACAGATTCTCTTGGTGTTTCAAAGTATTGGATCATGTCATCTCAAAGAGAGATAATTTAACTTCCTCCTTTCCTATTTGAATATCCTTGATTTCCTTCTCTTGTCTGATTGCTCTAGCTAGGACTTCCAACACTATGTTGAACCAGAAGGGTGAGAGTGGGCAGCCTTGTCTTGTTCCAGTTTTCAGGGGCAATGCTTCCAATTTCTGTCTGTTTAGCAGTATGTTGGCTATGGGTTTGTCATAGATGGCTCTTACTATTTTGAGTTATGGTCCATCTATGCCTTGGTGTTTAAAGGTTTTTATCAAGAAGAGATGCTGGACTTTATCAAAACCTTTTCTGCATCTAATGATATAATCATGTGATTCTGTTGATGTGTTTAATTACATTTATGGTCTTGCGGATGTTGAACCAGCCCTGCATTCTGGGGATGAAGCCTACTTGGTCTTTGTGGATGATTTTTGAGATGTGTTGTTGGATCCAGTTTGCTAGAATCTTGTTGAGAATTTTAGCGTCTATGTTCATCAAGGATATTGGCCTGTAGGTTTCCTTCTTTGTTGGATCATTACCTGGTTTGGGTATCAGTGTGATGTTAGCTTTATAAAATGATTTGGGGAGAGTTTTGTCTTTCTCAATTGCCTAGAATACTTTAAATAGGATTGGTATCAGGTCCTCCTTGTATGTTTTGTAGAATTCTGCTGGGTAGCCATCTCCAGGGCTTTTTTTGTGGGTAGTTTTCTTATGACCATGTCAGTTTCCTGGGTGATTATTGGTCTATTTAGAGTTTCATCTTCCTGTTTCAACCTTGGGAAGTTGTTTGATGTCATGAAGTCTTCCATTGCATTTAGGTTATCTAGTTTGTTTCTGTGTAAGTGTTCATAGTAATTTCTGATAATCTTTTGTATTTCTTCAGGGTCAGTTGTGACTTGGTCTTTTGCATTTCTGTTTGTGTTTATTTGGGCTTTTTCTCTCTTTTTCTTGGTCATTCTGGCTAGGGAGTTCATCAATCTTGTTTATTCTTTCAAAGAACCAACTTTTTGCTTCATTGATTTTTTTTTTTTTTTTCTATGATATTTTTGTCTTCTATGTCCCATATTTTTCCTTTTATTTCAGTGATCTGGATTCTTCTGCTGAAGTTAGGGTTTTGATGGTCATGTTTTCCTAGCTCCCTTAGGTGACTTGTTAGGCTCTTAACTTGTGATCTTTCCATATTCTTCATGTGTTTTCATAGAGATATGAATTCTCCTCTTAGCACGTCTTTCATGTCATCCCAGAGGTTTTGGTGTAAGCTGTTTCTTCGTTTTCATTTGTTTCCAGGAACCTTTTAATTTCTTCTTTGATTTCTATGATGACCCAGGAGTTGTTCAGCATCGTGCTGTTTAGTATCCATGTCTTTCTGGGTTTAGGGGGAACCTTACTGGTGCTGATATTTATTTTTATTCCACTGTGGTCTGAGAAGGTACTTGGCAGTATTTCGCTGTTATGAAATTTGTTTTTACTTGACTTATGGCCGAAATTTGGCCAATCTTGGAGTACGTTCCATGTAGTGATGAGTAGAATGTATAATCTGTGATTGTTGGGTGGAGTGTTCTGTAGGTATCTAGTAAGTCCATTTGGTCAAGTGTCAAGTTGAGGTTCTGTAGGGTATTCGAGTTCCCAGCTATGATAGTGTTAGAGTCAACATCTTTTTTTAGTTTACCTAATAGCTGCTTTATAAAAGTTGGTGCTCCTATGTTGGGTGTGTATATTTTGGGGTGGATATTTCTTGTTGATGAATTGAACTTTTTATCATTGTGTAGTATCCTTCTGTATCTTTTTAAATTTTCAGTAGCTTAAAGATTATTTTGCTTGATATCAAGGTTGCAACTTCTGCTTTCTGTTGTGTTCCATTTGCCTGAAAATTTGTTTTCCATCCTCTAACTTTGAGTTGTGAGTGTCGTTTCTGGTGAGATGTGTCTCCTGAAGACAGTATATTGTTTCATCATGTTTTTTTAATCCAGTTTTCCATTCTGTGCCTTTTCATTGGTGCATTTAGTCCATTTATATTCAGACGATTATTGAAATGTGTGAGTTTATCGCTGTCATGAGGCTCTTATAGAGTTTGTTGTTTGTTTGCTTATTTGTTTGTTGGTTTTCTTTTGATTCTTCAGGTTGATATATGTGTGTGTTTTCATTCTTGCAATCACGATGCATGGTTTATTGGTTCTTCATTTTCCTGCATTCTTGGGAGGAACATGGTGGTTCTTTTTTTTCTTTCTTTTGTGTTTAATATCTTCTTAAGCATCTCTTGTAGAACTGGTCTAGAGACAGCATACACTCTTAGGAATTAAATGTCTGGAAAGGATTTTAATTCTTCATCACTAATGAAGCTTAAGTGCAAGGTGGCTTGTACTTGAAATTCAGCATTTTGGAGGCCTAGATGGGAGGATCGCTTGAGGCCAGGAGTTTGAGACCAGCCTGGGCAACATACTGAAATCCTGTCTCTACAAAAAATTTTTTTTAAAATTTAGCCAAGCATGGTGGCATTTGCCTGTTGTCCCAGCTACTCTGGAGGCTGAGGCAAGGAGATCACATGAACCCAGGAATAAGAGGCCACAGTGAGCTGTGATCATACCACTGCACTCCAGCCTGGACAACAGAATAAAACCCTGTCTCAAAATTTTTTTAAAAAAGAAAGTTAGGTAATTATGGATCTATATTTCAAGCTTTTATTGGTTATTTAATTATATTAATTGATTTTCTAATATTATGATTATAGTGTTTTTTTTGGTAGACTTTATTAGTGCTGTATTAGGTTTACAAAAAAATTGAACCAAAGTTACAAAATTTCCCATATATCCCCTGCCTCCAGGCACTCATGGTGTCCCTCCATTATGAATATACCCCACCACTAGTTACAACTGATGAACCTACACTGACACATTATCACTCAGAGTCCATAGTTTACATTAGGGTTCACTCTTGGTGTTGTACATAAGGGCTTGGATAAATTTATAATGACATTGATCTGTCATTATAGTATCATGCATAATAGTTCCACTGTCCTAAGAATGTAGTGACTTTTTTAAAATTTAAGAATTAATACTCAAAAAGAATAATAATATGCCAACAACAAAACAATGGAACCAATATAATTCACTTAAGTGTTTATTGGACACCTATTGTGTACCTCCCATCTTTGTATAGAAATATATGGGGAGTGGGAGAAAAAGGAATTTGTAGCCTTATTTAAAATTTTTTTGCAAGTTTTTTTACTTAATGTTTGAGAATATTTTGAATATAATGTTTAGACCAGGCTCAGTGGCTCAGCCTGTAATCCCAGCACTTTGGGAGGCTGAGGCGAGTGAATTGCCTGAGCTCAGGGGTTCAAGACCAGCCCAGGCAACTTGGCAAGACCTCATCTCAACAATAAATAAAAGATTAGCCAGGTGTGGTAGCGTGAGCCTGTAGTTCCGGCTATTTGGAAGGCTGAGGTGGAAGGCTCGCTGGAGCTCAATAGGTCGATGCTGGGGTGGCCATGAGTGTGCTACTGCACTCCAGCCTGAGCAACAGAGTGAGACTCCAAATCAAAAAACAAATAAGAAAATAATGTTTAGAAATCCATATATAAGTAGTTATTCTTTTGGGAGAAATGGGTCTTTTCATTATAGGAAAATAAAAATAAAGGTATAACGACAATTCAAACAAATAAAAATGCAGTTAAGCAGAGAATTAGATTGGTAATAAATGGGCAAGTGGCAAAACACATGGAGATCAGAAATATGTTAGAAGAAAAAAGTTCCAGGTGCTGTTTTGGGGCATTTTTCAACTCTATTACTAAAAGATGAGTTGGATATTGTCAAGAGGAGGTTAGGGTAGATCAGATATTTCAACTGTGAGCTAAATAAACAAAGTTAAAAAGCAGGAAAAAGTGAAATTATGAAAAAGAACAAAGATTGTGTACAGAAGTTCAAATACCCTCACTTAAAAATGCCCACTTATAAAAATGGTTAAAATAATGTTATTGTCCCTTTCCTAATATTCACAGATGGTGCAGGAAAAACTACAGATTCTGAAAAACTGGGAATCCAGGCAGTGTAGGTGTTTGTATAACTGTTAAAGATTAGCTTATCCCTTCAGCATGAGAGAGGACTATATATTTGTTTGGCTAGATATATAATATATACAGTTTTAGGAATAGTGTATAAATCAGTGATTTGCAAGCATAAATCCTTTTTAACAGAGGATAAAAAATATTTCAGGCTTCAAGATTTTGTCTTTATGCCTTACTTTAAGAAACTTGGACTTAGAAAACAGGACTCTGACAGTTTCTTTTGTTTACCAAATGAAACCGATACATTTTATTCTCTAAAGGGAAGTTTTATTTTGTAGAATGAATGGTTTTATTTTTATAACATAAGATATCTGATGATTATAATTATTGAGCTGCTGACTTGATCGTGTCCTCACTAATTACTCAAATCAGCATCTATCTTTCATGAAATTCAAAATACAGAATTCATTCAAACTTTTGGAATTCAAAATTTCAAGAAGAATGATTACTGGTAATTCAGATAAAGAGCGAATTAGAGTTTGCTTTAAAAGTATAAATAAGATCTTGATTTTTTTCATTGATATGTGTTGCTTTGACATTAGGTTACCTCAGTGTTTTAGTTGTCTGTATTCTTACAATGCAAATTATTTAAAAGTTATTATTTTTGCCAACTAGCTGTAAGCATTATGACCTTTTTAAAAATTTACAGAGACTATATGTATTTGTCAAGGCATATTTTTCAATATATCTAAATGTATCACCTATTCAGAGGCTAAATGAACAATACTCTGTCTAATTGTTCAGCATAATGAAGTCTGTACCATTACATGGCTTATTTAATCTCACCCCACTACTTTTCCTGTTATATATACTAGACATTTTAAAATTGGGAATGAAAAGTTGGGTCCAAAAGAAAACTTAAATGTTAATGAGATTTTAGATGATCATTTCTCTTGCTTACATGATACAAGGGGGAACCCAAAATAAATAAAAATGTATTTATACAAATTGTGTATTCTTACATGTTTAAACTTCAGTCACCTTCAAAGTACTCTCCATTTGAGGCAGTACACCTATTGGGATGCTCAAAACGGTTTTGAACTCCAATTTTTGTGGCTTTTAGTTCTCCTGCTGTTGTTTTTTGTTTCACTTCTTCCACATCAGCAAAATGTTTCCCTCTAAGGACTTTTTTAATCTGTGAAAACAAAAAAAATCGCTCAGGTCAAGATGGGGTGAATAAGAAGGGTGGGGCATGGGGGTCATGCTGTTTTTGGTCAAAAACTGCTGAACACTGCTTGGTGTGGGCATGTGTGCTCATAAATCACCCATCATGAAATGGGCAAATGCATTGAAAGATTCTCCCAAAAAAAGCCGCAAGCAGCTTTTCACAACAATGCTAGCTGGTACACTGATGCCAATGGGTTACTAAAACGCTTACCTAGTAAGGGAAGCCTGTACTACAAGGGGCCTGTCCTCCAAAAAATATATTCCAGGTTTTTTTGCTTCCCCCTCATAAATGCATTTTAGGTATATTGTTTATATAGTTGAGAAAATTTCTCAACATGTCCTTATAATGAAGCTTTTAAAATATCATAATTAGAAGAAATTCTAAAGATTAGTATGGTTATTAAAAGAGTTGAGCCGTCATTTGCATCTCAGTAATTCTTCAAGCTTAGCTGTTTTCAGTCTATTATGGTAATTCTCTTTGTTGCAATTAGGTTAGATTTTCACAGCAGTCTGAGAATTTATTTGAAGACAACTTTCAAATTATTTTTCTTCAAATTATTTTTTTGGAACTCTCCATAAAAAAAGTATGCCCAAGCTTACAGGAATCAGTCCTATATTGATAAATTCATAACTAAATTTTGTAAATTCATAGCTTTAAAAGCAGACGTCTTTTTTATAGGCTTCCTTGGAATCCTGAGATTATTTCCTCAATTGAGAAGGGGATAACTTAGGTTTATTTCCCTGTCTTTTTGGTTTAACAGTTCTTATTCTAGCAGAAACTTGGGATTTCGTCTTATTTTTATGGGGTGTTGAATTCAATTCAGTAAATATTATCTTGCTTTGTTACTTAAGCCTTCATAAGTCCAAAAACTATAAACAGAACTATGAACTTGGAATATAAATCCAAAAACTATGCATGTATTTTTAATCACTGAAAAGATAATTAAAAAGTATAAACATTTGTAGTGCTAATTTATAATAAAATGGAGTTTGTAATGGGAAAAAGTGAAAATTTGCATATATAGTTCTTAAGTAAATAAGGAATATTTCAGTCTTCAAAACTTGATGACTCAGTCAAATAATACAAAATTTTAACTTGTTTAGAATAAACTAAAGTCAACTAATAGCATATCACTATCTGTGCAAGAAAAATGTGTATACCTTCTGGTGTACCTGAAAGTGATACTATTGCTTTAAAAAATCAGTTTCTGCTCTTCCATTGAATTGATTTTTATCTCTTTGTTTTCTGAATTATCTAAGCTTAAATGATAAATATGGTCTGATTCTTTTAACTATTTTTACAGTTAAACAATTTTTGATAGGTATTTATGCTACAATACAAAGTACATTTCACTTTTTAACCAGGTTCAATATTCAGAAAATTGGGACATTGGTTTAAAAATGACGCTTTAAAATAGTCACGATGGTATAGTGGTAGATGAGAACATTTAAAGACCAAATTTAATGTTAAACTTATCTTAATTGAGAGGACACATATTTATTGAAATTTGAAGATGATTTCTTTGGTTTTCTGTAGATTATGAAATGTAAGGAATTGTTTATAGTGACATTTACCATATTAAGTCCAAACATTCTCATTGGAATCATGATAGCAGGCCTTTAAATAGCCTCACCTGGTATTTTAATCAGTTCTATTTGTGGCAGAGATATTGTAATTACATGTGATAACTTGAATATCTAATAGTTATTTGATTCTAGTTGATGGTGACAGATTATCAAAATATGTCACTTTTGAAGAAAAAGATTTCTTCATTACAAAAGTATATATCTTCATTGTAAAACTAGAAAATGCAGTTCAAAAAAATCACTATAACATTACCAACTAAAAAAAGCATGTCGATATTTTTAGAATAGTCTTCTTTTTTTTTTTTTCAAATGAAGTCTCACTCTGTTGCCTAGGCTGGAGTACAGTGGTGGTGGTCATAGCTATTGTATGTAACCTTGCACTTCCGAGCTGAGGACTGGAATATTCTTAAAGGCCTCCTTCCCTAAATTTTTTTTCATAAATGCATATATATAGCAAATATATTCTTTACCAAAATGGAATGAGAAAAAGTATACAATTTTACAACCTAGTTTGTTTTCCTTCATTTTGTGTCAAGAACTTCTTTCCACACCAGTAAAGCTATGTATACATTATTATTCCTAATGACTGAATGGTGTGAATGTAAGAAAATGTATTTAACCAACATGCATTTGGAAATCTAGATTATTTTAATTTTTTAAAATTCTCTTTATACATGCCTCCTCATGTACTCAAGACTATTTCTGTAGCTCCAGAAATCTTTAACCTTTTTTTTAATAACCAGGACTAGCATTATGAAAATGCCTGTTTCCTTACATCTTGCTAATAACAAATTTTTTTAAAAAATTCTGATGAGTTTTATTTTATTTTATTTTTTTGAGTTTCAGTCTCACTCCATCGCCCAGGTTGGAGTGCAGTGGCACGTACGCTCATGGCCACCCCAGCATCAACCTGCAGGGCGCAGGCTTCTTCCTCAGCCTTCCAAGTAGCCAAAACTACAGGCACATGCTACCACGCCTGGCTCATTTTTTGATTTATTGTAGAGATGAGGTCTTGCCAAGTTGCCCAGGCTATTCTCGAACCCTTGGGCTCAGGTAATCTCCTCACCTCAGCCTCCCAAAGTGCTGGGATTATAGACTTGAGCCACCATGCCTGGCCAAGTTTTAAATTTTAACATTTTTCTTTTGTTTATACATACATCCACAATTGCATATATATCCCTTTTGTGTATCCATATCACAGTCATCTATATTGGCAAGATTATTGATCCAACTTAGCTTTAGTTCAGGGTAAATGACCCTAAGAAGTTCCATTTTCAGAGGTCTTTCATTTGTAATCAATCAGCATTTTTTAAATTAGACAGTTTTGAGATCCATTATCTATACCAATGTTATTTCATGTAAATCTTTTGAAGGTATCTGTAAGCAGGAAGCAGGCTTTAAACTGAGATATCCCAGAATGAACTTGGAGAGAGAGAATATGTGTGTTTCTTCCCTCTCCCCTATTCTCCTTTCTTTCTCCCCTTTTCCCCCACTTTCTTCTCTTTCCTTTCTCCTCACTTTCCTCTTTCCTTTCTCTCCTTCTTACCTCCACATACACATCACTGATCTTTCTTTTTCTCATACAAGGTCATTTTCTAATCTACCACTTTGAACTGTAATTTTCTTTGCAATTACTCTTATAATTACTGTGTTTTCGTGACACTTCACATTGTGCTAATTCTTTATAAATCTAATTAATTCATAGTGATTATAGAAGTAATTAAATTTGATAACTTTATGTAATCTTTACTTACCACTGGTTAAAACTTTTAAAATATTGGCAAAAGGATTTTCTTTTTTTAGAAGAATGTGTTAGCCTTTTTAATCTTTGACATTTGGAAAGACAAAAATCTTAAGGTTTTTTTTCCCGTATGTTTATAGCTTATTTATTCCATGCTTTAGTATTTGTGGCCTTAATCCACGTTTCTTTTATGGTTGTTTTTACATTTAAAATCTGTTGAGTTCAATACTATTTATAAGATTGTGTTCATCCATTCGTTGTCTTCTCTTAAATTACTTGCTTTTTCTGTTTTACCACAAAATCCTTCCAATTATGCTTACTAGTTTGGAAATTATACATTGGCAGTTACAGGAAATGCAAAGTGAGAGTTGTCTAATGTTCAAAAAAGACTTGATAAAATATTTGTCACTAGAATTCTTTAATTCAGTAATGTATTTGTTAGATGTCTTTCTCATTATACCTTTTTTCTAATATCATGTGTTTTCTTCTCAGGAATATGGTATAACTAAAGCTGAAAAACTGGAGATTGCCAAAGGCTACTGTACTCCTCTAGTTAGAAAAATTCGCTCAGACCTTCAGAGGACACAAGATGATGACACTGTAAATAAACTCCATCCTGTGTAAGAAACTGTACTGGTCATTTAGATTTCTAGGCACCTCTGTTTACATACTTCAAATACAAATTACCTTTTGAACTTACTATGAAGTCAGCAGTATCATTGGCATACCGAGGAAATAGGATGACCTAGGAATTCCCATTAACTGTCATTCAACCAAGGTTTTTTTAGGCTCCAATTTAGAGAACACCAAAGTGAATGGGGAGAAGGAGGCATGTAGCATTATTCATGTAAAATCATCAATGGGTACCCCATTCAGCAGTACTAATATCTGTGAACCTCTATAAGCTTTGACCTCTATCATTGCTACCAGAAAAGCTAAAATGACCTATTTACTTTGAATGTGACTAATATAAAGTTTATTTGTTTTTGACTACTCTCAGAGGTCCTAGTTAGTACCAGTTAGTCTCATATTAGAAGAATGTATGTTAAGAGGAGTTACAATAACTCTTCAATTGTGGTTGGAAGAGTGATCTATTTACTTATTATTGTCTTCTACTTCTAGTAAGATTAAATGCAGTTTCATAAAATAATTTCAATACGTAGTACGTTTTTTATTATATGTTTATGTTTTAACACTGTCTGCTTCTAACTTTAGGTATTCCAGAGGTGTTTTGTCTCCTGAACGTCATGTCCGCACGAGATTATATTTTACCAGTGAAAGTCATGTACATTCTTTACTATCTATTCTTCGCTATGGTGCCTTATGCAATGTAAGTAGAACAGGTAATTTCAACCTACAAATATGTAGCCTTGAATTTATAATCAAATAATTATCTCTGCTACTTTTTGTGTGTAATTTTAGTAAATTGTCATTAATTTTTACTATTTACTGTCATTTTTCAAGGGAGTACTATATACCAAACACTTTACTAGATTTTGGGGATAAAGACATGTTCTCTTCACAGAAAATCCATGTAAGAAAACAATAACATGATAGGTGATGTTATAGACTAGTGGCAGTGGATAAAAAGAAGCTGATGAATTGGAGTCATTTAGAGGTCAAAATTGACAGGACTTGGTGTTTGCTTAAACACTGTGCCTCTTATCTACTCTTACATATAATGACATACCAAGACTTACTGATTTAAAACAACCAGTCATTTCATTTCTATTTCTCACAGTTTAGAGGATTGACTGGAATCAACTAGGCAGTTTCACTTAGGGTCTCATGAGGTTGCAGTCAGTGGTCAAGACTCAAATCATCTCAAAGATTTTCTTTCATGTGCTTCAAAGTTTCTTGTTAACTAAGAGCTCAGCTGGGGTTATTGACCAAAACATCTATATCTGTCCTCTTTATGTGACCTCAGAGAGCAAGGTGCAAATGCATGATATTTTTATGGCCTAACTTCTGAAGTCACTTCTTCTGCTGAGCTCTTTTGGTTAAGGCAGTCATGGATGAGGTCCATCCAGGTTCAAAGGGAGGAAAAATAACCCCCATTACTAGATGAGTGGAGTGCCATTGTCACATTGTCAGAAGAGTATGTAGGATTGAATATACGTGGCATCTATCTTTGGAAAATATAATCTATCACAATAATGCCCATTGGCCACAATAATTCATACTCCTTCTGCATGCAAAATTTACTTGACTTCTCCCTTAGTGCCACCCCCTCCAGTCTTATCCTGTTATAGCATAAACTTGAAATCTAGGATCTCATCTAAATCAGCTATCTCTAAACTAGCAAAAAAGATAAGAATTTGCCTTTATTTTTCTGTGTACATACTGTTATACACATCTGTGCACATCTGTATACAAAATAATCCTTAAAATTCAATTTTGATTTCTTACATACTTTTAAAAAAATTGGTGTCTCCAGCAGGAAAAGTAATTACATGTATTTACTAAAGTGAAAATTAAAGTCTATACCAAATGATGTTGTTTTCATTATTCCAACTTTTATTATCCTTAAAAGAATCTGAAAGCAATATACTGAAAACTTTGTTCACTATATATTCAGTTATAATTTTTGATTATTCAGAATGAACTGGGTAAAAAAATCTGTCCATAGTTTATTTTTTTAAATTTGTTAAGGAAATAAGATTATAAACAAGATTTCAGGGACTGTGTATAATGAGCCTGAATTTTTAAAAAAAATTTGTGGCCTCTTACATACTAATTATGCTCTGAAAATTACTACTAAATATTATTTAATTGTATCTATTTATTAGAGCAGACTTAACAAAATCTGTAACTGCAACACTGAATTAGATATTAGATTGTGTTCTTAATAACGTAGTATCACAAAGTCTAATTGAGGTAATCACCTAATGAAAATTTTCAGTATTTAATTTAAACTCATTTACATTAATTCACATCTAGTGAAACCCAGTAATACTATGCTAATTTGTGTTTTTTATCATTTAAAAAAAAAAACCTTTACACATATCACATTCTAAACATAAATATACACACACAGAGAATTGTTGTCCAAAAATATTTTTAAATTTACAGAGTTAAAAAAAAACAAAACACAGTCAGCATGTGGTCTTATCATGTATATTTTAAAAAATAAGTCACATTCTATATTGAAGTTCAAAATATTGTATATTCTTATTATATACAAAAAAGCATTGAGTTCTTTTATATATTTGTAATATTTATAACATATGATGAAGGAAATTTATCTGTGCTATGCATATGGTCTGAGTAACTATAGACTTTGTACATTTTCAGATAGAGTTTGTACTTACAGACTTTGTACCTTTTCAGATAGAGTTTTCTTCTTTGCATGCTCATATTACATGTTTTCTAAGATTCCTTTCAGTTCTCATGCTCTATGATTACATGTTTAAAAGATCAATGATTTTCTAAATGAAAATGGAGGAGATGGTGTGATCAATAGGATTTATATATGCCTCCTCCTGCTGATTTTTTAATATCATTGCAGTGTAATAAGGGATATTTACTGATAGGCATATATCACATGCATAGCCTATATGATGGTAGGAAAAAATAGCACTACTCTTATAGGATAGTATTCTAAGGATATGAAACATGATACTATACTATGTACTTTGGGACTTACAAGGTTACAAACTATCTCTTACCCTCAGAATTCAGTATTGGGTATCATTTCAAAAGATTCTTTATTCTTCATTTTGTATAAGCTGTTTTTTTGTTTTGTTTTTTTAAGTACCACTAGAGTTTCTAATACAGGTTGAATATCATTTGTCTGAAATGTTTGGACCAGAAGTGTTTCAGATTTATTTGGATTTTGGAACATTTGCATTATATTAGCAAATATATTGCATATCTAATCTGAAAATTTGAAATCTGAAGTGCTCTCCAATGAGCATTTCCTTTGCCATGTCAGTGTTCAAAATGTTTTGGATTTTGGATTTTCAGATAAGGGATACTCAAATCTGTATTGATAGGAGATTTTTTAAATAGTTTACTTAAACAGACTTAAATAACTTAAGGCTTTAAAATACAGCAGAGTTGATTCTGAAATAATGTGCATATAATAAGTATTCATCTTATTTGTGTAGTATCATTCAGGATTAAACAAACTACCATAGTGACAGTAAAGTAACTTTCAAGTAATGCAGTATGAGAAAATACTTAACCATGTATACATTTTGTTCAGGAATCAAAAGATGAACAGTGGAAACGAGCTATGGATTATTTAACTGTAGTCAGTGAACTCAACTACATGACTCAGATTGTTATCATGCTTTATGAGGATCCTAACAAGGTAAACAGAGCTCTTGATTTGTGTTTTACCAGACATAAATACATAGCTTGAAGTTTTTCATCTTCTGTCCTATTTTTTAGGATCTTTCCTCAGAGGAACGCTTTCATGTTGAATTACACTTTAGCCCAGGAGCCAAAGGCTGTGAAGAAGACAAAAATTTACCATCTGGCTATGGATATAGACCAGCTTCCAGAGAGGTAATGAAGATCAACCTCTCAGTGCTTGGTTACTACATTTGGGGATTTTTATGACACTTTTTAAAGACTTGTTAAATTATATACTATAAATAATTCTTATTTCAGTAATTAAGTAGAAAAATGGATTAAATATCTTAAAGTATGATTTGGGAAGACAACATTTTTATGCATACTAGAATATTTATGAATTTTGTTTTTTATTTAGATTGTTTGGAATATAAAGCCAGTGTTTAGAATGGGTAACTATATTTTTATTTGTTTTTGTTTTTTGTGTTGTTTTACTTGAGGACTAGTTCGTGCTAAACACTGTGCTAATCACCTAGCAGGAATTACTGCATTTTAGTCCTTACAGTATTAAAGATTAAATTCTGTGTCTGGAAGTTTTTGTATAATATTGGTGTTATTTCTGTCTTAAAAATTTGTTAAAATTCATTGTTTATTAATCATCTGTATGAAGTTTTCATTATGAGAATATTTAAAATCATATATTCAGTTTCTTTAATTGATAAAATACTATTCAGCTTTTCTCTGTCTTTTTATATCTATTTTAATAAGTCATGCTTTTCTATTTTGTCTTAAATTTTCAAATCTAGGGCATACAATTCATAATATCCTTATGTTATATTTTCATTACCTATAAGATCTGTAATGATGTCCTTTTTCATCATGGTAACTTTTCTGTGGGTCTGTTCTCATTTTTTTCTTAACAAGTTTTGGCAGCCGGGCTCGGTGGCTCAGCCTGTAATCCCGCGCTTTGGGAGGCTGAGATGAGTGGATTGCCTGAGCCCGCGGGTTCGAGACCCGCCTGGGCAGGCGAAACCTCATCTCTACAATAAATCAAAAAAATTAGCCGGGCGT